>WSLN01000234.1:0-20475 GCA_019677355.1 Ceratobasidium sp. 370
AGAGGAGAGTTGACGAGGTAAAGCGAGCTGAGGTCTTCAGGCTTGCTTTCCTAGGTATATATACTGCTAGATACATGGTCCATGCATAAGGCAGTGTATATATGAGTCAAGAAGAAAGATGACTCATGGCCATTGGTGTGGCGGCGTGAGTCAAAGAAGTCCGTGGAGCGAGCGGTGTGGAAAGCGAGAGTTGCCATATGATCAGGCTTATGTAAGGAGCAGGGCGGCATCCCAATATTTAGTAAATGCCGCATTAGTCATAGTCACATGACCCAGAGGGGGGAGGGGGAGCCCCATGACGTAATCAGTCAGGTGACTTGGAGGTCATGAGTTCAACTTCAGAGTCGGGACCAAAGGAAGGGAGGTCACAGCACTTCGGGCTTCTCCTGTACACTGCCTTGAAGGCACTAAGGCATGTCGACAGGGTTTTATGGTTGTTATGGCAGAACTCTGCCATCGGCAGCCATTGCGTCCAGTCGTCTTGCTGATAGTTGCAGAAGGTTCTTAGGAATCCTTCCACCCATTGGTTTTCTCTCGGCTAATCTGTCTGTCTGGGGGTGATAAGCTGTCGAGAAGCGGGGTTTGATCCCCAGTTTCTTATACAGGGCCTTCAGAAATTGACTATTGAATGTGGTGCCCCTGTAGACAGTCGTCCTGGGTAAACTGTGTAGTTTCCATATATTGCTGATGAATATATCCACAAATTCTTCAGTGTTGGTGGATTCCAAAACAGGGACAAAGTGCACCTGCTGGGAGAACTGATCTACCATGGTCAGGATACTGTCAAAGCCTTGGGACGCCAGTAGCTTCACGATGAAGTCGTAAGCAATATCCTCCCACAGGCTGTCTGGTACTGGCAAAGGTAGCAAGGGGACCAGATTCTTGTGCCTTTTTGCTCTCTGGCAGACTTCGCAGGAGTCCACGTAGTTATTTACCTGTACCGTCATGCCTGGCCTGTAGTAGTCCTTAGATAGTAACTCCTGGGTTCATTTTTTTCCCTGGTGACCCGCCATCAGAGAATCGTGGTAAGTGTCTAGGATCCTCAGCCTGAGTTCCCTGTTGGCAGGGACATAAATATGGTCATTGTATTTCAGTAGACCTTCTTCCATACTATAGCTGTGAAACTGCTTCCTTATGGAGGGAGGAAGATCCTCCTTTCCCTCCATGCTTCTTCAGAGAGTCTCTAGGGACTTGTCATCCTCCTGTGACTTCTTTAATTCTCCTTTGGTTACCAGCTGCACAACAGCTCGGAAACTGATGAACTTCTTGGTGTTGTGAGTTTGCTTCACTCACCCCCAACCTTTTCTTGTGGCTTGCCTGCCTCGCCGCTGGCCTTATGCCGCATAGGCTTTCTTGCTTCTCGGTTTTCTTCTCGGTGTATGCGCCATTCACAGCTGTGCCTTTGTATGACTCATGGGCATACGCATCTTGTGCCGACGCTGTGCCCGCAGTTACCACTGTATGACTCGTCTCGTAGATAGTAGGTATATACAGTGGTGTGCAAGCCTGGATTCTCCAGCTTGCTACACCTCATCTTGCTCATTCACCTAGTGAGCTCCCTAGTGGGACTTGTCAGCCTGGCCGTTACAGTCAACCACTTTGTCCTCCTACTACAGCGCACACCTTCGAATACCCTTGGCACTATTGGCCTTAGCCTTCACATACTTTTAACATCGTTCTCAACACACCAATATCGCCTTGCCGCCACAAGACCACACTTCGTATCTCCACCTCCACCTTTGCTAGTTTGTCATTCCGTCGCACCCCGCTAGGTCGTGACACTTGGATGGGATCATCGCTTGCGGAGCGACAGGGACGTCAGCATGGTTGTGTCTTCTGGACAGAAAATCAGGCTTGTCTGACATTTTCCCTGGGTGGAAGATGATCTGGAAGTTGAAAGAACTAAGGAGTGTGTGCCATCGGGTGTGTCTCCTATTCCAGACTTCCTCTTTATCCCAGTATTGTAGATTCCTGCAGTCGGTGTAGACTGTGACCAGTGTCTCTGTCCCTTCCTCCAGTGCTCCAGGGACCGGATGATGGCAAGTAGCTCCTTATCATGTGTCTCGTAATTCCTTTGTGGCAGGGTGTAGCTCTCTGATAAGAAAGCGATAGGGTGGAGCTTCCCTTCACTGCCCATTTGGCTAAGGATAGCCCCCATGGCTACTCCTGAAGTGTTGGTCTCCAGGAAGTATGGCTTCTTTGGGTCTGGATGGATCAGTACTGGTTCCTTTGTTATCTCTCCCTTTATTCTTTGGTGTCGTGACCTCCCTTTCCTCGGTCCCGACTCAGGAGTCGAAGTCACGACCTTCGAGTCACATGACCGATCATGTGATGGGGGAAGTGTTCTTACCTACCAACGCTCCCCCTCCCCCCTCCTGGTCAGGTGACTATGACTAACGTGGCATCTACTAACATTGGGATGCCACCCCCCGCTTCTTACCTAAGCCCGATCAAACCGCAACACTCGCTTTCCACACCACTCGCTTCATGGACTTCTTTGACTCACGCTGCCACACCAACGGCCATGAGTCAACCTTCTCTCTGACTCGTGCATGTACTGCCTTACGCACAGACCATGTACCTAGCAGTATATATACCTAGGAAAGCAAGCCTGAAGACCTCAGCTTGCTTTACCTCGTCAACTCTCCTCTCGTGAGAACGTAAGCAAAGCCACGGGACTCCAGTAACCACGACTAGAGTCATCAACATCCTTCGAACCCCCAGGACCGGCGACTACCCTGGAGCCGTCGATCACCTTCAGAGGCAAACCACTTTAGCGTCATCGCTACCTTTGTCATCCATTCGGACGAACTCTACATCGTAGGACTCACGCTCACCCAAGAAGCCATCCACGCCAGCTTCCCACTCGGGAACTACGTGCTACGCACAGTCGTCATACAACGATCCATAGGATCAGTCTTCTATAGTCGACTAATTTAATCTACGAATCCGTCGTCTCCTGCTCTTACGAGGGTCGCGACATTTGGAAGGCCTCCTGTTGCTTCTCTCCCCATTCCCACTTTTTATCCTTGTGGGTAAGCTCTGTCAGGGGCTTTGTGATGGCACTGAAGTTCCTCACGAACCTCTGATAGAAGTTTGTGAAGCCTAGAAATGATTGTACCTGTTTGACACTGGTTGGGGGACGCCACTCCACTATGGCCCTTACCTTATCCTTTTCCATCAACAAGCCTTCTGGGGTAATCATTATTCCAATGAAGGAAGTCAAAGTGACCTGGAAGCAGCATTTGTGTGGTTTAAGGAATATGTGGTGCTTCCTTAGTCTGGGGAGCACCTCTCTTACGTGTATGTCATGTTCCTCGGGCTTTTCAGAGTAGACTTGTATATCGTCCATGTAGACTACCATCGTCACATTGATGAGGTCATGGAATATTTCATTCATGAACCTCTGGAAGGTGGCGGGTCCATTCTGTACCCCGAAAGGCATGACGAGATATTTGAAGCGGCCTTCCTTTGTGCGGAAGGCTGTCTTCCACTCATCACCTTCCTTGATTCGTATGTTGTTGAAACCCCATCTGATGTCCATCTTCGTGAAGATCTTAGTGTCTTTTAGCTTCTCCATTAGATCAGCTTGGATTGGCATGGGAAACTGATCAGGCTTCATAATTGCATTCAGCTTCCGGTAGTCTACCACTAGTCAGAGGCCTCCATCTGCCTTCTTCACATAGAAGCACAGCAATGCAATGGGGGAATGGCTCGGCCTAATCTTTCCGTCTTTCAGCCCCTTATCGAGGTACTGCTTTAGGGCCGTGGATTCCACCAGAGACATGGGCTATGTCTTAGCCGGTCTAGGTAATTCGGCATTGTTGATGAACTCGATAGAACAATCAAAATCCCTGTGTTCCAGTTGTTTGCTGAACCCTTCCTCTTGGAATAAGTCTTCGAAGTCATGGAACTCCTCAGGGACTCCCTCTAGTAGTTCTCCAGTTCTTCCCTTGTACGAGATAGTGAAGTCCTTCCAATCTATTACCGGATTGGCTTTCTCTAGCCAATCTTGTCCTAAAATGATGTCTATGTCTCCTAGTTCCATGACATAGCACATGCATTCAAAAAGTCTTCCTTCCACTGTGATGGTAAGTCTGGCCCTTTCCTTAATAGCGTCTTTTAGCTCTTTTCCATTTATTCCTGTAATGGATCTTCTTGTCTGCAGTACCTCAGTCATGAACCTGCTCCGCTGGGTGTACTGTGGGTTGACGAAGTTCTTGGATGATCCAGAGTCGATTAGGGTTCTAGCAGTTTCCATGGTTCCCTCAACCGTCGTGTATATTGTAGAACAATGATTTGATTTCTTGAGGTAATATACATTTGGGTCCAAGGGTGCTGTTTGGCCTTTGCACATGGGGGTCGAAGGTCTCTCTAGTTTTCCAACTCGACCATCCAATCTTCTCCTTGGCCTTCAGGATCCTGTCCTGCTCGGCCCTGGGCATTGGGTTTGCCTTCATAGGTCCATTGCCCCCTACAGCCCTTGATCATGTGGCCCAGTTTCCCATGCTTGAGACACAGGTTTAATCTCCTGCACTGTTGCTTCTCTTCTTCCGGGATTTGTACCAAGGGCTTACTTTTCTGAATCCCTGGTTTACCAACCAAGCTGGCCCTGGCTTCCATTGGTTTTGATGGTTCCTCTACCTTACCAGCTTTTCCTGTCATACATCCACTTATGAACAGCATGTCATCTGCTCGGCATGCTGCTTTGATCCATTCTTCCAAGGTCCATCTGTTTAGTTCCTCTTCTCAGAACATAGCCTGCCTCACCAGTTCGTTCCTAACCCCAGATTTCAACCTGTCCTTGTATTTATCAATCAGCGCTTCCTCATTCCAATTGACTTCTTGAATTAGGGCACGGAATTGACTGGTGTAGTGAAGAGCACTCTTTGTTTGGTTCAGGGCTTTGAGTTCCCTGAGTGCATGGTCGTTCTTTACAGGGTCCACAAAACTACTTAGGAAACCTGCTTTGAAGGCTTCCCAGGACTGGAAGAAGTCGTGGGGTTCTTTATTTGTGAATTTCCTGATTAAGGGTTGAGCCCAATTTGCTGCTTCCCAGGGGCCATGTTCATGAGCATGTTGGAAATCTTCTGGTTGTCATCGAAGGTCCCTTCGTCATAATCTTGGAAGTACATACTCATCTTCTCCAGGTAGACCTCCGCCTCCTTCCCTTTCTTCCCACTGAAGGGGTCTGGGCATTTGGCTTGGGCTTCCTTGGAAATGTTTACCTTTGGAACAGACCTTTCTGTCTTTGGGAGGTCATTCTTGGGCTTCGGGGGTCGTTCAGGCTTGCTTTCAGGGTCAGTGTCTCCCTCTCACTCTGGAAAGGCCATAGACTCCCTTTGGAACAATCGGTTGCGGAAGGGCGTTGCAGGTCAACATTCCTTCTCAGTCTGCTTCAGTTGAGAGGTCTCGTTTAGTAAGTTGGTGACCCTGGTTTCAGTGGCCTGACCGATGTGATTGACAGTTCTAAGGCATTCGTTCTGGGTCGTTAGCAGTGTGTTGATCTCGGTAAACCCTGTTTCCAGTCGGTGGACCACTTTAAGGATCTCTTCGCTTAGTTGCCTTGCTTTTTCAGTGTCCTGTTGTCGTGAGCTATTTCCTTGCTGTTGTGTACCCGTACAAGTGCGTCTTGTCCTGTCTGTTACCCGTGTAGCGGCATTCCGTATTCTCTATTCTATCTTATTGGTGTGGATGCAATATCCAGTCTATTGTAATATTCTGTCTGTAGTTTACTGGTGGTGGACAAGGTAAAGCAAACTGTAGCCACCAGTTGGCTTTCCCTCTTCTTATACACATACTAAAGTCACAAATCATCCCATCCGCAGTCCGCAGCACTCTTAAGTCCCTCCTTATTGGTTGTTCGGTGGTCACCTGATGTTGGCTTCCTAGCTTCTGTGGCAATGCAATAAAGCCTTTGCTATAGCAGTATGCTTAGGGAGACAATAGATGTCTGAGAGGACAGAGTAAATCAGATGTGATTCGAACGGATGAGTGTCTGGCTCTCCAGAGACCACTCTTATATACAGGTGAGAAGCATAGCCGAGGCACTACAGAAACAACTAGTCCGAGTCACAACAAAGGTCCATGGCTGACTCATAGCTAGGCAAGTCATCAGTAGAATCACCATAGCGACTGAACAAAGGTGAGATCGGACTTATCCGTGTGGAGTAGTCATGGCAGATAGAAACGGAAACGGAAACGGAAATGTCCCCTTGGAACTTCTTACAGAACATGTATGCTGGTGCTCCCAGCTTGTGTAGCGAGCCATGAGCAGACCTGGTGGTTGCATCCCAACACCTGACTTCAGCGCTTACTGACCGTCAGGGGATCTTGTTATTTGTTGTTTGGTCATGTGATCTCATCTGAACAACACTGTGTACTGTATTTGTGGAGGGGAGAGTAGCTAGTAAGGCCTTAGGTAAGTGACAGGTGACATTTGCACAGCTCCGAATCTTATAGGAGCCGCTTCTTTATCTGAGGGTCACATGACTTGCTTTGTCAGGTCGCAAGTCGCAATCAGGCACATAGCAGTAAAGCTCACTTGCGACTTGCTGACTAAGCCAGGCGCTTAGCCGATGGTCATGTGACTTCATAAGTGGGTCTATGTGCCTCGGATAAAATACAATAAATCGTAGAATAATTCTGGCTACATCAGCAAAACCATGTTTTCCTACAGGATGCTACACAGTGCTATATAGTAGTTGGTAGGGTACAGTAGCTTGGAAGGTTGATACCCTCTATATAGCAACAGGATTTTCTACCAATGTCAACTGTAGACTATGGAATTTCACTGTGTTCTACTGTAGTTGACATGGTCTGATGCAGCTTGTGAGTCTGTAGCATCTTAGGTAGCCATCTGTTGCCTTCTGTAGCTTCTGTAGACCTCCATAGATCTCTGTGGTCTGTGTTTATGTTCAGAATCCTTGGGGGTTCCAGTCACTTGCAGGCCAAAAGGTAAGAGGAACACAAATATTATATTTATATAACTATATACAACAAACATATAATGTCAATAAGCATACAATACGAAGAGCCAGGAGTTCGGGGTCAAGCACAAGGGCTCGTACAAGGGTGAACAGGCCAGCATGGGCGGCAACAACGCTGATGCAAGGTCAGATGCGGACAGGCAGTGCTGGCATCAGGAGCGAGAGCAGGGACACAGCCGCGCTTGGCCAAGGTAGAGCCAAGAGCACTGGCGGATAGGAGCGGGCAAGGACGTCGAGGGTCGACGCGCGGGCGTGTGCAAGTGGGGTTGAGGTGGAGAGTTGGGGCGCGAGCACAAGTGCCGGCAACAGTCAGGTCGGGGTCCAGGTTAGTATTGAGGACAACCCTGCACGTACACAAGCAAACGGGCCACCACAGGCTCCAGCAAAGCCGGTGCAAGATGGGGCGCGCACGGGCAGCACCAGCCTTGAGAGCGAGAGCGAGCAGGGGTGCGCAGTGCAGGCAAGAGCCATGTCGCAGTTGCACACAGTCTAGGTGCAGGGTAGCAGGGGCAGACAGCGGGAGCAGCCAAGGGTGGAGCCAGGAGCCAGTGCACGGGTGGGAGAAAGCGGGAGCAAGAGGGCACGAGGTGTGTGGGCAGTGGCGACGTACGGTGGGCGAGAGAGGGCAATGGAGCGGACACGGGAGCAGGCGTGGGTGCGGGCGTGGGTGCGGGTGTGAGTGTGGGCGAGAGCAGTTAGTTAGACGGTGGGGGCTCAGGTCCTCTCAGCGGGACTCACCCCTCTCGAGCGCGTGGGATAGGGCGAGGACGAGGGACGCCAGTTCAGCGTGGCAGGGAGGCCAAGGGCAGGAGGTCGAGACCGAAACCGAGACCGAGACCGGCACAACAACGGGCAAGAGCAGACCCCGGCTTGGCCAAGTGCGAGCACGAGCGCTAGCAGCGGTCGGCGTGGGGTCGGCGCGGGCGCCAGAAACGCGACGCAGGGTCAGGCGCACACAGGCAGTGCCAGCGGCGGGAGCGAGAGCGAGTGGGGGCACGTGGTGCCTGTGGGAACGGGAACGTGGTCGTGCAGTCGAGGTGAAGCGCATGGGCACGAGCGGCCCAGAGCGGGACAGGGTGGTGTTGAAGGTGGCGAGCCCGGGCCAGCTCGAGAGTGCAGGTGACAGCGCAGGCGTGGGCGGGCGAGAACTGGCGACAGCAGGCACGGGTGTGGTGGGCGTAGAATCGGGCACGCAATGTTGACGTTCGGTGGACAAGAGAAGGCAACGGCGCAGGCGAGGGCGAGGGTATGGGCGAGGGCGGGGGCGAGGGCGAGAGCAGTTAGATGGTGGGGCTGGGGGTTTACGAGTGGAACTCACCCCAATCGACCGCAAGGGAGACACCAGGTCGGCGGGGGACAGCGACAGTACAGCGCTGGCGCTGGTGTGATTGTGGTTGAGGTCGAGCGCGAGAGCAGTGTGGCGTTGGGAGCAGGAGCGGTGGAGGGGAGACCGGATGGGTGTGGCAACAGAATGTGGTCATGCACAAGTTAGTGATGGTGAGCAAGTAAGCAGCAGCCATAATCGGGTCGGCCATAATTACCTGGGCGCGCTGAACGTGTGAGCACGGACAATGCCCCGGTGGTCAACATTGGCTGGTTCGTAAGAGAGCCCTGATGTAAGCGCCAGGGCTTCAAGTGCCGATTGTAACATGCCAAGTCACCGCCCCACCCATGGACAGCCCCATGGGCAGGAGGCAAATAATTAGTAGGAAATATGTAAAAAGTATTAATGAGTGTAAATCATTTGTGTGTGAAATTTGGAATATGATTTACAAGGAAACTACAGAGAAAACAGCATCACATGCTTGCACTAGTTGTCTTCTTATGTCAGACCCTTGTATATAGTTGGAAAAATGAACAACTAGTCATCAGTACTACATAGGAATATGTAGTGCTACATAGTTATCAGTCATCTTTGGTAGTCAATCAATTGCTATGTAGAATCGGCATTGGCTACCTGCAGCTACATAGAGCTACATAGTCAGGGTAGCTAAATGTAGCTCCTGTAGGAAACATCAATCTACAGTAGCATTTCATGTTTTTGCTGATGTATTCGTCATGACCATTTCCAAAAGTCATGACACCTGTGCTGCCAAGTAGCCGTTGTTAGCGGCATTGTAGCTATCAGTCCTGATCCTCTCTATCTGCCTTCCCTGTTCCTGCATTAAGCCCTCTGCTCATAATGCCAGAATGTAGCCTGCTCGGACTTCCTCTGCCATTTGACTGTGAAGGCTTTCCAGACCTTGTCTCAGGGCCTCCGCCATGATGCGGATTGGGGTTTCTTGTGGTGGTGGAGGAAGGGCTTGCAGACCATCCATTGGTCCTTCGATGGGAGGTGGTGTGTGTGATGGTGCCTGTGGTGGAGGTGGTGGTTGTCAAGCCAGGAGTCTGTCCTGGTCGTTGATTATTCGCGTCACTTCCTCCACTTCATCAAAGCAACCGTCGTCCACAGAGCTAGTTGCTGTGGATGGCAGGTGGTGTGTCCTTGGGGGGACCTGCAGCTCATCTAAACTGTCCTCTGAGGGAACCCTGGTGACGTCTATCACTGTGGGGAAGGTGGACCTCCTTCATGGGGTCTGCTGTGCTGCTGGTGGCTGACTTGGCAAGGCTCCTGGTATGGGTAAGGTTGTGTTAACTGGTTGGTTCTCTGTGTCTTCTACTATAGGTATTTCGGGCGCTTGGTTAGAGGCTCTGCTCATTGACTGAGTAGTCCGTCTGGATCCTGCTGGTTGGGACATTTGTGCTAGCCACTGGTTAAGTGTGAAGTTTGCTTTATAATGTCGCAATGTACTCCTTTCAGTCTAGTGGCTGTCTCTTAAGCGGTGGCTCTCTGTTATCCTTATGTGTCTGGTCATTGTCTATGATGTTCTGCACGCTGTATTCTGTAGCTACATAGTACACTTTGGTGGTGGACAAGATAAAGCAAACTGAGGGCCTCAGTTTGCTCCCCTCGTTCTTATATACATGTAGATACCCTGAGTCATTACACCTGCAGTCTGCAGCATGTGTTGCTGAACGCTAATTGGTCGATTAGTGGTCACCTGACCTTGTGCGCTTGACGCTTGTCAGGTGATCTCAATGTTTGTTGTTCGATCACATGACTAGTGATGAACAGCTCCTACTAGAGTGTATATGATACCTTACACATGTAGTAAAGTATTAGGTAACTCGCCCTTAGGTGTTTCTGCAGCTCCGAATCTTAGAGGAGCCGCTGTTTATCCAAGGGTCATGTGACGTGCTTAGTCACTCGCCCCTCGCCCGCGGTTACAAGGCTGTAAAGTTGTACGGGCGAGTTGCTGACTAAGCCGGGCGCTTAGGTCACATGATCCGTAACGTGCTTTGTTTGGCTTCGGATAAAATACAGTAAAAACAAGTAAAATCCCTACTATCTGTCATGCTTATTATTAAAGTCATGACACTCTCTGTCTGAAGCTCATCCATACCCCTCGACTGATATGGAATCCCCTGAAGTGTGTTTGTTCCCACAACCAGCTACGCTTTTCTTTTAATCAGCTTTGTAAAGTACAGGGCTCACTAGTTGGTTAGGAAGGGGGGAAGGATAACACGTGAGCTAGGAGGCATTTTAATAAACTCACCCAGCTTGTGAGCACTAGTGCAAGGTTGGTTGATTAGCTTTCAGCCTTGTTTTCCAGGCCAGGCCCCCCCTTCTCCTCCTTGATCACAGTCCAACACTGGCAGTTTTTTGGCTGCTGGTCAGACAATTATTTTTTGTCATGTCGCCAACAGTGGGCCTCATGGCCATTTCTCACTTGACTTGGCAACTCTTCACCATCTTTCCATGTTCTGCAGCAGTGTTGTGGCGCCAACAGCAATTATGTCAGTTTGCCTGGATTGCCTTGCACTTAAATGTTACCCTGTTCCTGGTGCTGTTTGCCCAGTGTTCCCTTACTGAAGGTCGCTGAAGGAAGTGATTGGAACCAGGCAGGACCTCCCCTGCTGGTGGTGTATGTATGTATGTAACTTATGTAGAGTATTCAATGTCAGTATTTCAGTCCTTAGCACCCAGCTTAATTGGGCACAAGCCATTTGTTTAACCTGAAGCATCCATCCAAATTGGCACACCAACGAGCTGTGATCTTTTTAGCTGGATCCACTCAGTGAATGCACTTGACTCGATTGGTTGGAATGGATGCTGGCGAATCCTGAAATACATCTTGCATCTTCTGGCTACTACAGTGCACACATGATCACAAGGTCCACAATTTAGTGGCATCCTGTTCAGGATCTTTGAACAAGATGACATTTAGGCACCAGGGCAGTCATAAAGCTGATAAGTGCTACTGGTTTTGAGGCCCAAAACTCATGCCCTTGCCTTTGGCTTCCATAGTTCAAAAACTCTGGTTTGCACAGAAACAGAAGAGTAGTACTCCTACTGATGTTCCATTCTCCATTCTCATAATCCATGTACTCTTAGTATTCCTCTCATTAGTACACACTCATTCCTTTTCTGTGCTCCAAACTCAAGGGTTAGCCAGATATCTGCTGTGAGCAGACAGCTCACAGCGCAAAGAACAACAACCTTGTAGAGGGGTAATGCAAGGTAACTCGACTTGGGGTTCATCCCTTGTCAAGTCCTGCTTTATATATAGCAGAGAACATACAGGATGAGTAATACATGTGGGATTACTACATTATAAGCGAAACAAAGCAGCACTAAGTGACAGGTAACACAAATCCATATGGCAAGACAAGCAATGCATCAGGGGTGAGTACCTGAGTGCTTAGTCACAACATTATCCCCCCTTAGTGGTCCGTCTGGAGCTTTTCAGAGGGGCCTTGGATTTGTTTTCCTTGGCTGCCTTAAGTCTTCAGGCCTTGTACTTGGCGACCATCTCTTTTGCACCTTGGAGTTCTTCTTCAGGAATCCATTCATTGTCCTCAGGGCTGAAGCCTTTCCATTTCACTAGGAAGTGCCACTTGTTTCGTACATGTTTCCCATTGACGATCGCCTCAACTCCCTGGCTGTTGTCTCCTTCCACCAGGGATTCTAGTTCTTTCAGGGTATGGATTGGGTCTCAATGTTATTTGGAGAGTCTCCCAACATGAACAACATTGTGAATCTGGAGGGTGTGGGGGAGTTTGAGGTGTCGGCTGCAGGGCTTATTTCTTCAAGTACTTCATGAGGTCCTATGTGTTTGTCTGATAGCTTTTTGCTGGGTCATCCTTGTTGTACATAGCTGGCGTCTAGCCAAACTCTTTCGCCTACTTCATACTTGGGAAATGTGCTTGGTCCACCCTTTTTCATATGCTCCTTTGTCCTTTCCAGAGTAGCATGGACTTCCTTTTGGGCTTGGTGAAGCTCAGCTATTCTTTCATCAGTGTTGGGAACTGTTTTTGAGGTTTCCCCTGTTGGCATAAGGGTAGGGTGATAACCATATAGGGCAAAGAAGGGTGAGGTTCCAGTAGTGCTATGGGGACTGTTGTTGTACACAAATTTGCAGAGGGGTACCCATTTGGCCCAATTGTCCTGTTTGTGGTCTACGTAGGCTCAGAGGTAATGTTCGACTGTTTGGTTGACTCATTCTGTCTGGCTGTCTGTTTGAGGATGGTAGGAGGATGTCATGACTTATATAATAAGCATGATGAGTAGGAGGGATTTTACTTGTTTTTATTGTATTTTATCCGAAACCAAACAAAGCACTTAACGGATCATGTGAACTAGGTGCCTGGCTTGGTCAGCAGCTCGCCATTGCAGCTTTGCAGCCTTCTGACTTATGGCAAGTGGCAAGTGACTAAGCGATGACTAAGCATGTCACATGACCCTCGGATAAAGAGCGGCTCCTATAAGATTCGGAGCCACAAAAAACACCTAAGGGCAAGTTACCTAATACATTACTATGTATACAAGGTACCTCCTACAGAGTAATAGGAGTTGTTCATTGCATGTCATGTGACTGGACAACAAACAACAAGATCACCTGACAATCATTAAGTGCCAAAGTCAGGCGACTACTGACTGACCAATTAGTGTGCAGCAACACACGCTGTGGACTGCGGATGTAATGACTCATAGCATCTACATGTATATAAGAACGAGGGGAGCAAACTGAGACCCTCAGTTTGCTTTATCTTGTCCACCACCACAGTGTACCACGTAGCCACTAGAATACATCTTACAGAATGCCACAAGACAACGACCAGACACCTAAGAACAACAGAGAGCCACTGCTTAAGAAACACCCAATAGAACAGAAAGAGTACATCGCAACAGAGGAGGACAAGGCAGGTGTGATTCTTAAACACCTGTAAAACTCCTTTGTGAAGGTACTTGAAAAGATTTTGGCCCTGTCAGACACAAGTTGTTCAGGCATCCCATGTAGTTTCCATACTTGGGTGATCATCAGATCAGCTAGTTCCTCGGCATCCATCGCTTTGTTACAGGGCAGGAAATGACCAAGCTTGGTAAAGGCATCTATGACTACCAGTATACTATCAAAGCCTTGGGACACAGGTAGTTTGACGATCATGTTGTATGAGATGATTTGAAAGGGTTTGTCAAGTACCCTAGGGGTTTCAGGGGAATTGGTTCTGTTTTGGGTTGCCATATCCTTTGGCAGGTTTGGCATTTAGTGACGTAGTCATTGACCCACATGGTAAGGCTTGGCCAGTAGTACTCCCAATCAATGAGATTTCGGGTTTGGGACTGCCCTGGGTGTCCTGCTGGAGCAGAGTCATGATATAGTCTCACTATGTGACGTTTGATGTCTTCTTGGTCCAGTACAATGATTTCACCATGGTACCTCAGGAGTCCATTTTCCCACAGATAGTCTCTGAATTTTGCCTTGACAGTGGCAGGCGCACTGCAAGGGTTGGCGTCAAAGAAGGCTAGGATAGCCAATAGAGACAGGTCATCACAAATGTGCTTGCAAACAAGTTCCCTAATTTCAAAGTCTGTGAGGACCTCAGAGGCGACTGCTGCAATGAACTTTTCTGGTGGAATCATGACTTGTTCTGGTTTGTTTCCCTGGGCGTAGTCTGCTTGTCTTGAGAGTGCATCAGGTTTTTCAGATTGGATACCAGGCGGGTAGGCAATTACAAAGTTGTAGGCAGCCAGCTCCTGCATCCACCTGGCTTGTCTTCTGTTGGGGGAACAGGATTCCGTCCACCAGACTAAATGTTTGTGGCCAGAGAAAATTGTGACTGGGTCTTTTGTCCCTTCAAGGTAAATGTGCCAGGTTTTCAGCACTTCTACTATTGCAAGTAGCTCTTTGTTGTATGTGTCATAGTTTCGTTCTGCTGATCCATGTGATAGAGTGGTGGATATGATAAAATTCTTTTTTGTAGATATTACACACACATCTATTACATCAGATTTCTTTTGGGTCTGCGCAATCGCAGTACTTGGAGACCCTGCTAGTTTTCCGATTCCAGCTCAATGTCTGCTTCTTCTTCAACCATTGCTACCCCTGCTTAGTCCTTCCCTTTATCATTTTTGTCCTCGCCTTCCTTCTTCTTTTTGGTGGCCTGCCATCTGTTGGGACATTTCTCAAATATATGACCTTCCTCCGCACATTTGATGCAGAGTCCTTCCCTTCAACGTCTTTCCCTTTCTTCCCTTGAGACGAAGTTAGGGCTTTCACTAAGGGGTGTTCTTTTTGGTTTGGGCAGCTGCGAAGCCCAAGACATGCTTGCCTTGGTGGTCTCCTTGGCTTTGTTTCAATCAAGCTCATTTTCTCAGAGTGTGTTGTCTATGCGAATGGCTTGGGTGATAAGGGTGAGGAGATCCGTTGGCTGGGTTTCAAGGAGTGCACAGGTGTGCTGGAGCCTGCGGAGGCACACCTGGGTGTCTCGGCCATAGTGAAGCACCCAGGGGAGTCGCCTTGGCTCAAGATATATACACGAGCGAACCGCATCTTCCTACGGTTGTCTCCTTCAGCGTACGACCACATCGTCGCTGTATACACTCGCTCGCTCATGCTGCCGCACCTCCTTGCTCTTTTCTCTCACCCTCTGTCTCTCCGTCTCCAATGTGCGCTGCCCACCAGGCTGCCCACCGCCTGGCTGCCCCACGCCGCCCAGCAGCAGATAAATGCGACCAATGCCACGCCCGGAATCCTAGAAGCGTAGGCACGGCCAACTGGCCATGCAACCACTGCGCAAATAATAACATTGAGTGCACCGGTGGTGCACCCGGCCCTTCCCAAGCAATCGCCACAGCCGATGTCGCACCTGACATTGCCCCACCACTGATTCCCCCTCAAGCTGCAGATGACCCAGCAGCCCCTGCCCAACTACCTCAGGACATACCACCCGTTCCGCACCCAAGGAGCCGCTCGTGCAGTCGCACCCCATTCCAACACCAGGACTCGGACCCCCTCCGCCCACGCGATTGCAGTCGCAGCCACGGCTGCACCCGTCCCCGCTCTCGCGACTCAAACTGCCGTTCGCGCTGTTCTCGTAGCCCAGAGCCACACAGCCACCGTTACCGAAGCTGCTCACCGCACAGGGAGGAACAGTCCGCACGCCATCGCGACCGCTCTGCTGGCAGCAACTGCTCCCAACACAGGAGGAACCCCAGGTCACGTAGCCGTGATCGCAGGTCTGCCAGGTCGCCTCGGCACCGTTCCCGTGATTGTCGCTACCACTCAATGTCACGCCAGTCGAGCAGGTGCTCTCGCTCACCAAGACGCCCCACAAGCTGTGTGCGGCGCAGTAGCCCTCGTAACAGCTCCCGCGCCTTTGCATCCCCTTCCAGCCGTGAGTTCCTGTCTCCTTCATGCGTCCTTGTTGCGCCATCAGCACCCTCTCCCTATCCCCCTGCGTTTCTTTACCTCCTTTCTACTTCTCGTGCCTCTGCCTTCATGCATCCTCGCAACGCCGAATGCGCTCGCGTCCCCCATACGCGCCCTCCCCATGCCTCCATGTGTACACAGACCGTCAGCAACCTACGCTCGTTCCCCTTTGATCGCCCTTTCTTTCTGTGCCACCAATTCTCACCCCACATTCCAGACCACCGTGGTACCCTCCCAGACATAACAAGCCTGCTCAGCTCCCAGCCTACCAACCTTTGAGTGTCCTTGGCCATGTCACGCCATGTCACGCACCCTTCTACCTCCCCATGTGCCTTTCACACCTCATTCTTTCTCTGCACCATACCCATACATAGCTGGAACAAGGATGTCCCACAGTGTGTGTCTTTACATTAATATACGTACCGTTATACCTCCTCCTTTGCTGGCGCACATGGGTTTAACTCCCTCATTTTTTGCGTGTCCTCTGGCATACCACATGCTCCTTCATATCACATACTTACACGCCTCGTTACTCAGC
The DNA here is from genome assembly GCA_019677355.1 of Ceratobasidium sp. 370. Taxonomy (NCBI): domain Eukaryota; kingdom Fungi; phylum Basidiomycota; class Agaricomycetes; order Cantharellales; family Ceratobasidiaceae; genus Ceratobasidium; species Ceratobasidium sp. 370. The sequence goes on from WSLN01000234.1 coordinate 16,281, forward strand.
CAACATTGCGCCTTCCAGATTGAGACACTGCCCTGACCTTGCCGGCGATAAACTCGTGAATGCTGTTGATATGATGATCCCCAGGGCGGTCCACAAGGTATTCGAGAAAGGGTGGCTCACACCAGTTCCCCTCACCAACCTTACCGACGCCGCCTGTTACAACGAGTATCTGGTCATGCAACAGGAAGAACACGTGGTTCACATAGGCTCTGGAGGCACTGCCATTACCACAGCTCCTGACCTCCCTGCCAACGACCCCGCCGAATCCTCCATGCCCCTGGTCGAATGGCTACAAGCTATCAAACGCCTATTGGCTCTCATCGGGGAGTACTTCCCACACAACCTCAAATACTGGGAGAGCCACGTCTGCATTGTCTTTCAGCACAATCTCCGTGACTCCCACTGGCCCGCCATTTTACGATACGACATCAAGATTTGCAAATGGTTGTGCTCAGGTCCCATTAACCCAGGGATTTACCAGGCCACAATTTTCAACCACATCATGGATAGATCGCGCGATCGTGCTTCCGACCTTTTCACTCAGGCGCCACAGGCTGCGCTCCCAAGGCCTTTTCTTGCCCCCACTACCCTCGCGCCACCCCCCCAGCCACTGAAGCTCGGTTACTCGTGCCAGCCTCACACATCAGCCAGGCCTCTTGCCCCGTCCTCCATCACTACAGGACCACCACCCACACAGCTCCGACATTTCCCTCAATTCCCAGATCGATACCGATGCCTTCTCATGCCTCTGGGGCACCTTCCCCATCGTTGCTAACACTGTTGCTCATGCACCTGAGGGTTCCATGGCGGCTACCTTTGACGTTGACGCAGCATACCGCCAGATACTGATACGCACTGAGGATCAGCCGCACACTGTAGTACACTGGGATGGCCTCTTCTGGGTCGACCACAGGGTACCTTTCGGAGCGGCCAGCTCCAACGGGATTTTCGGCCGCTGCGGCGATGCGGCCCGCATCTACGAGTTACATGGCCTAGGTCAGGTGTTCAAGTGGGTGGATGACTTTTTGTTCATCCACAGCCTGTCCTCGCGTTATACCCCCAGTTTCAATCTACCTCTCTTCTCTGAGGAGGCGATTTACATGCTCGCGGCGCTCCTCGGTTGGCCCTGGAAACTTGCCAAAACAATTGGTTTCGCCCAACTCTTTACCTATCTCGGTTTCTTGTGGGACCTGAAGCTCCTTTGGGTCAGTATCCCAACTGCCAAGCACAAGAAATACCTCGCTCGCCTACAATCATGGCTCCTGCGCCCGAAAGTGTCACTTAAAGAGACCGAAGTCGTTATTGGAACATTGGTACACTGTGCATATGCCCTCCCCGAAGGCCGTCTGCATTTGGCCGGGCTCATTTCCTTCGCGTTGTCCCTTCCTAGATCACACGACCTACGCTTCCGCACTGCCAAGCCCTCCGCACACACCATTGACGACATCAATTGGTGCTCTTCACACCTCGCTTTACTCGACTGCGGCTCTGCAGTCTGCCCCACCCCACCACCCATTAACGACCTGATCTTTACTGATGCCTCAACCCCGTTCGGCCTGGGCGCCATCATTGGGGGTGAATTCCTGGCTTGGTGCCTCATGGGTGACTGGAAATCCCACAGCCATGACATTGGCTGGGCCGAAGCCACAGCGGTGGAGCTTGCTGTGGAGTCGCTCATTGCCCGTGGCACCTGCAATGCCTCTATCACCATTCATTGTGACAACCAAGGTGTGGTTGGCACCTGGCTCTGCAGACGCTCCAGAAATTACCAACAGAACTCCGTAATCGCACGCACTCTTGCCAATGCTGCTCAACACAATCTATGGGTCACCCTCACATACCTCCCCTCTAAGGACAACCCAGCTGATCGTCCATCTCGGGGTCTAGCACCCTACCAAGGCTGGCCGTCTACCACCTCTGTACATATTCCCATGGCTCTTTCTGACTTTGTACACCCCGCACCCCTACATTAATGCCCTCTCGCCTGTATTGTGCATACTTACTGCCCTGCCTTTTCTCCCTTGCTCTCCATTTTGCGCATGCCTAATACCAGCTTAGTCATCACCAGTCCAGCCAATCATTTGACCACGTACGTGCCCGAATCCAACCTGCTACCACACACGTCGTTCGATCAAACATGCCAGCATTCAATAACATCACAAAACTGCTATCCAGCCCACGGCATCCACCGTCATCTCCTCAACCACCCCGCTTGTGCAACCCGTCCACACCGTCACGCTCGCGCGCACACAAAATTGTTCACCAAGCACCCACCAACCCGCATCCGCAAACATGTACCACCCTGTTTAACCTGTCCCTGTCTACCGAGAACGACATGCTCACACGCACCATCAATTTCACCCGATCTAAGAGTTTTGCACCTGGCACCGTCACCAACCACAATGGGGCAGTCAATACCTATTTAGCCTGGTGCGACACACACAACATCCCTTGCTCCAACTGTTTCCCAGCTACCGAGTTCATCCTATGTGCCTACATCTCCTCCTTTGCAGGCATCAAAGCTGGCTCCTCCACCTCAAGCTCGATCGCTGGCCTCCGTGCATGGCACATCACAGAAGGCATGCCTTGGAACAATAGCCCACACCTAGCCCTAGTTGCCCGGGGTGTCTCTGCTTCCACCCCTGCTTTGTCAGTCCGCCCCCCCAGGGACCCAATTACCCCTGCCATATTAACTGACCTCGCCACCCACCTCCATGCCGACGATCCTGCCGACACTGCAATTCTGGCGACCGCCCTTGTCGCATTCTGGGGCCAGTGCCGCCTTGGAGAGCTCCTTGGATCATCCAAGCTCCGCCACGACCCCTCCAAATTCCTGTCATGCCTCTCGGTTGGCCCTCCATTATCGCGTGACGGCTCACGTGAATTATGACTCCCCTCTACCAAAACCCATAGGTCAAGTGGCAAGATCATCGTCATCACGGCACAACAGACACCATACGACCCAGTTTCTGCCATTCACCGCCACCTCGCCATCGACCCCATGATCCCGATGTCCACTCACCTGTTCGCCTTTCACCCCCAAAACCGCCCACAAGACATCCATGCACTTACTAAGGAAGTGTTCCTCACCCGTGTCAATGACATCTGGACACACCTGGGCCATCCCAGATTCTCTGGCCATTCCTTCCGCATTGGTGGCACCTCCAGCCTCCTACAGGCAGGCGTCGCTCTGGAGATTGTGCGCTCAATGGGACGTTGGGCGTCGGACGCCCATTTCAGATACTGGCGCAACACCTCCTCTCTCGCCATCAACCACATGGAAAACCTACCTGCAAATGACTTATTGCCGTCCTCTCGCACGCGCCCTTCCACTCGCACAGCGCCAGACTGTCATTCCGCCAGCTGTGGCGCTGCCAGAGGGCGACCCTACTGACACAGCTGCGCCACTAGGGTGCGATCCTACGGCCGCTTCCCCTTCGCTCTGTGGCTGGTCAACTCCGCCCTCTGGGCTCCCATCTCCCATTGGGGGCGAGCCCACTATGCTCCCCGGCTCCACGTGTCTCACCCCTTGCCGCTATCGTGGCTCTGGGTCCCCCACTCCCACCGGATACTGGCTACCATGTACATACGATATCATAGTATACATGTATATGTGCTCTCCTACCACCGCGTGCATGTCAGCCCAAGACGACTGCCTCATTAGGCGCACACCCAGTCCGAGAGTGCGATTTGGGATTTGACGGCTGGGTAAAGTCCTGGCCTATATGTGGCCATGAGCGTGTGATTGTCCCAATTTAGGACAGCGGCTAGATTCTTGAATTCGGTTGTGTAGTCGGCTGCTGATTTGGTTTGGTTTGACCCTAGGATTTTTTGTTCTGCTGTTCTTTCCGCATCTGGATCCCCAAAGGCTGCCATAAAAGTTCGTTCCAGTCCATGAAGGTTTCTTGCAGTTGGTTTCCTTCTATTTACTTCTTTTCCTATTTTGTTGAGGTAGGTTAGAGCCCTGTCTGTCACGAGCTATTTCTCTACTGTTGCGTACTCACTCGAGTGCGTCTTACACTGCTGATTTACCCGTGTAGTGGCGTTCTGATACTGTCTATACTATCTATTGATGTGGATGCAATATCCAGTCTATTGTCTTATTCCGTCTGTAGTCTACTGGAGATTGGTGGTGGTGGACGAGGTAAAGCAAACTGGAGCCACCAGTTGGCTTTCCCTCTTCTTATATACATGC
>WSLN01000235.1:0-20424 GCA_019677355.1 Ceratobasidium sp. 370
CCCCCCCCTTTTCAGATTTTGGCAAGTACAAGATGAGCTCGCGAAGGGCCGTACACTTGACGTATAAGGAGGTGTAAGGGCTCATTCGAAAGCCAGAATTTAGCTGCTAATTATGATATTTATTGTACAACATTATGTCACTATTTACATGAGCTATGCTCGCTGCTGCGAGAAAACCCGCAGGGTGCCAGAAAATGCAGGTTACCGGCGGTATACCGGCATTCCGGCTGCAGGAGCAGGTGCGGGTGCAGGAATGGTCGAAATGCGCCGGATTCCCGCTGCGGGTGCGGGAATCTGGCAAAATTCTCGCCCGACATGCTTGCCATGTTTCTATGTGAAGAAAGCGGATGGAGGGCTTTGACTAGTAGTAGATTACCGGAAACTGAACACAATCACCAAGCCTGACCAGTTTCCCATGCCAATCCAAGCTGACCTAATGGAGAAGCTGAAAGACGCTAAGGTCTTCACAAAGATGGATATCAGATGGGGTTTCAATAACATACGAATCAAGGAAGGTGATGAGTGGAAGACAGCCTTCTGCACAAAGGAAGGCCTCTTCGAATACCTCGTTATGCCCTTTGGGGTAAAGAACGGACCCGCCACCTTCCAATGGTTCATGAACAAAATCTTCCATGATCTCATCGACGTGACAATGGTAGTCTGCATGGACAACATATTAGTCTACTCCGAGAAACCCAAGGAACACAATAACCACATAAGGGAAGTTCTGTCCAGACTAAGGAAGCACCATCTGTTCCTTAAGCTGCACAAATGCTGCTTCAGGGTCACATCAACCTCCTTCATCAGGATAACGATCACCCCGGAAGGCCTATCAATGGAAAAGGAGAAGGTGAAAGCCATAGTGGAGTGGCCGCCCCCAACTACTGTCAAACAAGTGCAGTCATTCCTAGGGTTTGCGAACTTCTATAGAAGATTTGTGAAGAATTTCAGTGCCATCGCGAAACCCCTGACGGAACTCACACAAAAGGACAAAAAATGGGAGTGGGAAGAGAAGCAACAGGAGGTGTTCCAGAAGATAAAGGAAGAGATAACAAAGGAACCAGTCCTGATCCATCCAGACTGGAAGAAGCCATACTTCCTGGAGACAGACGCCTCAGGGGTCACGATGGGAGCTATCCTTAGCCAGAAGAGCAAAGAAGGGAAGCTACACCCTATCACCTTCCTCTCCGAGAGCTACACCCCGCCACAGAGGAACTACGACACACACAATAAGGAACTGCTGGCCATCATACCATCCCTGGAGCACTGGAGGCTATTCCTAGAGGGGACAGAGATCCCAGTCACAGTCTACACTGACCATAGGAACTTGCAGTATTGGGACAAGGAACAAGTCTGGAATAGAAGACACACCCAGTGGCACACGCTCCTGAGTTCCTTCAATTTCCAGATAGTGTTCCGCCCAGGGAAGATGTCAGACAAGCCTGATTCCTTGTCAAGAAGGCATGACCACGCCGACAGCCCTGTCGCCCTGCAGGTGATGATCCCATCAGAAAAGTTCATTGGTTTCCGGGCCATGGTACAGCCAGTAACCAAGGAAGAACTAAAGAAGTCACAGGAAGGTGATGAGTCCCTAGAGACACTCCGAAGAAGCATGGAAGGGAAGGCAGACCTTCCCCCCTCCGTAAGAAAACAATTCCATAGCTATAGTATGGAGGAAGGCCTATTGAGGTACAACGACTGCGTCTATGTCCCTGACGACAAGGGACTTAGACTCAGGATCCTGGAAACCTACCACAACTCCCCAATGGCAGGCCACCAAGGGAGAAAAAGGACCCAGGAATTGCTATCCAAGGATTACTATTGGCCTGGCATGACCGCACAGGTGAATGACTAGTCGACTCCTGTGAAACCTGCCAGAGAGCAAAGGGGCACAAGAATCCGGTACCCTTACTACCCCTGGCTATTCCACAAGGTCCATGGGAGGACATCGCTTACGACTTCATTGTGAAGCTGCTGGCATCCCAGGGGTTTGATAGTATCCTAACCGTGATAGACCGGTTCACTAAGCAGGCACACTTCATCCCTGTTTTAGAATCCACCAATGCTGAGGAACTCAAGTATATTCATCAGTAACATATGGAAGCACCACGGGTTAGAGATGTCGTGCAGGAATTCCCACGCGTTCCCGCACCGAAATTACGCGGCGAATCCGAATCCGTTGAGAAAACGGCATATATGCGTGTAGTCGCGCTGCTGGTAGAAAAAACTGCCTATATGCGCAGATGCCACTCAGCAGCGCGACTACACACATATATGCCGTTTTCTCAACGGATTCGGATTCACCACGTAATTTCGGTGCGGGAACGCGTGGGAATTCCCGCACGACATCTCTACCACGGGTTGCCAAGGACAACTGTATCTGACAGGGGAACCACCTTTAACAGTCAGTTCCTAAGGGCCCTATATATGAAACTAGGGATTGAACCCCACTTCTCCACAGCCTACCACCCAGAAACAGATGGTTTAGCCGAGAGAACAAACCAATGGGTAGAAGGATTCCTGAGGACCTTCTGTAATTACAAACAAGATGACTGGGTGCAATGGTTGCCCATGGTGGAGTTCTGCCATAACAACCATAGGAACCCCTCGACAGGTCTTAGTGCCTTCGAAGTGGTATATGGAAGAAGCCCAAAATGGTTACCCTCCAGGACTGAGGACGGGAGCCCAGGAAAAGTCCCGGCTGCCAAAGCAACAAGGGAAAGAATGGAAAGAATCTGGGACGAGGTCCAGGCTGCCTTGGAGCTGCACCAAGGTCGACCAGAGGCCCTGGAACCCTTCAAAGTGGGGGACAAGGTCTGGTTATTACTATTGAACCTCAGGACCACGAGGCCTTCGAAGAAGCTTGACAATAGGAAGGGAGGCCCCTTCACAATAACTGAGGTGATCTCAACGCATGCTTACAGGCTGGATCTCCCTAAGACCATCAAGGTTCACAACGTGTTTCACGTAAGCCTGCTATCACCTTACAAGCCCGATGAGGACTTTGGACATGGGCAGGCCAGACCCCCCCCCCCCGATCGTCATGGAGGAGGGGGGGGAGGAATATGAAGTGGATCACATTGTGACATGGGAATGACGGAAGGGGGCCCTGTATTATCAAATCAGATGGAAGGGGTATGACCCGATTGAGGATACAATGGAGAGGGCGATGAAGTTCTGCAGCAAGAACGACTTGCTAGAGGACTTGCACCGGTGCTTCCCTGATGCACCAATGCCTGCGATGGGGGATGACTCGGCTGGTAGACGCAAATGCTGATGTGAGTCAGTAAAGGGGTATAAAAAAGGGGGGTCGGAATAAAGGAGGACAAGTTTCCTCTTCGTCCTGACCTCCACACCCCTTACTGACTAACATGTGCCCTCAACCCTCCACCTGCCCCTAGGTCTTCGAGACTAGAGCCACCTGAAGGTCCAAAATGATGGAGCTAAAGGATGCTCAGAAGTACGCCGACTGGCTTCTGCCAGGATGTGGCCTGGAAATTGGAATACATTCCCCAGGAGGAATGATTCACATACAACTGGATAGACTCCAAGTCCTACTATGACCCAAAGAAAGGGGTCTTGGAGTGGTGTAGTTCCAAACCACCAAAGTCCGAGGCCGCCATGGAACGGACCCCCTTTTATGTAATAGGCACCCTTGTTGGACCCTCAGTCGATGCCGTTGTCAAGGTGGCAAAAAGGAAAGCAAGAAACAATGAGAATTGGGGGTCGTCAACCAAGGTAGAACCCCCTACTGCATTGGAAATCAGCAGACAGGTGTGGGAGCGAGTAGACAGGATTGTCAATGCCACTCCTAGCCACTACTGGGGCTGAATCGACAAAGTAAGCAGTTCCCTCATGTACAAACTGATCGCCACCAAGGGAGCAACTGAAGAAGACTTTGACTCGTGGCTGACTTTTCTCAAAAAGGGGCCCCCAGAGACCGGCGACTTAGGACAAAGCATGGAGTCCCTTAGGATATCTGAAGGCCCACCACCAGACCTCCATGGGTACAAAGACCTCATGAATAACCTGGCCCTGGACCAGGAACTGAAGCGAATTGAGCAGGAAATCACACAAATGAAGGAGAAAGGAGGGGAGGAAGACCCATTCCTCCTCTAAAAGAGATAGAACACCCTCATGCGTATCATGTATCACAACAAATCAAATATGCTGTTTCTAGTACATCGCATAAGGGACCCGTAACCCATTGTTGACCTCAGGAAGATCCTATCCCTCTCTGCGGACGAACAGAGCTTGGTTACCAATAAGGATCCCATAGAAGAAGCACGTACCACTTGCCCTTGTGGGAACCACACTTCTCAAAGGGGAACTGGGGGTACATCACAAAAATGGTTGCGAAAGGTGTCTTCCCACATGCCGGCAAGCATGTGGGGAGATTGGGGCTACGCCAGCAATGGTCATGGTGACAGGGACTGTCCTCCTCCTGATCAAGAACCCATCCCTCAATGGTCCGACAGGGAAACAAATCCATCATTGCCTTGTTCACAAACAGAATGGGACCAGGAGGACACATGATTGAGAAAGGAGATTGGCACAAGGGAGGTTAAGAGTAGTAGATTCTGGAACCAACACGAGCCACATATATACAAGACCCAGGACCCTATTTGCCAAAACCCTTCTCACGCGCATAAGGGTGCATGTGATGCTTCCCCTGTTCACGCAGATGTATCCACTTCGCCACCTCTATGCCCTGGCGGTTCTCATTCAGAGTTAACCAAGGAGCTTCTTGCCCCAACTTGTGGAGATGGTTCACCAGGTTGGGGCGGTCCTTGAATGCCTCCCAACCGGTCCTGTCCTTCCCCTTCCTGAGGGAAGAGGAAGAAGCAACAGGGCGAGCCCCCAGGGTTCTCTGAACTGCAGAAGCCTGCTTCTTCAGCTGCTAGAAGCACGTCAGCCACAAGATCAACAAAGAAGACAAAGGAACCACTCACCCTTGTCGCCCCAGAGATACCACAACCCATCATCCACACCTACCCCTCCCTCATAGTCCAGGAGGGTAGCCAAGCCGAGGAGCTCACAGTGAGCACAACACTTGTCGTAGTCGCCCTCTTTGAACAAGCATTCGCACTCCAGCAGGTCATAGTTGAGAGTGATGACACACATGGTTGAGATTGGATAAGAGGATGAAGAGATGGAAGAGAGAACCACCATCCGCCCCTGATAAAATACACAACGATGAGCCACATGACCCAGTACAACAGGTATAATCATAACAACAAACTGGTCACATGGTAGGGACTAGCAATGGACAGTATATAATCACCACGAGAACAGCCGACGTCCCCATCAAATCATACTCTGCCTATCCCACTATGCCTTGCACCATCACCACCCACTCCGCTCTTGTCTCCTGTGCTCAGGCCCTCGATGGCCAGAACGCCCGACTCACTGCCCAGGTGCTTGCCTGTGACCGGGGCCAATGCCCCTTGAGCAGACCAGTGCCCTGCTGCGACTGCCCAGTGCCCTGACCCCCCATTGCACCCAACCACACAGCATGTAGGGTCAAACAGACCAAAACCGAGGAACGACAGGCCAAACTGGCCACACGCCTCGCCGGTGAGATCAAAACTCATGAGGCCACCCACCGAGCGCTTGTGGCTGTGCAGGAAGCCGAACGAACCGTCTCCGCCCAACTGCAGGAGGCGAAGGAGGCCCTACACCTCACTGAAACCCAACTCAAGGGGTACAAGGAGGCGATCGGGAGGAAAAACGAGGAAGTGCGGAGGTTGCGAGGGAACCGGATGCACCCTTACCCATGCCCCGAGGAGGTTATGGACTTAGACCCATGATATGTAATTCAGGGTTAGATTTCTCCCACCAAAATATAGAGTTCCTTGTTGGTTCTGTAAAGAAGTGATCTTGCCCGAACAACAAGGGAGGTTACATGATACCCCCATATCCTCCTATTATCGGAGATGTGTCATCACTGGTCAGGTGACCAAAACAACAAACTAGAGGTGCATATAAGGAGAGTCACCCAATGGTTGCATCCCATCTTACACTCCCCCACCAATATCAACCCCACTCAAGGAAATCCACTGCTATGGCCACCATCTTTCGCGTCTCCACCCGCATTGTCCTCCTCACCTGGAGTGCTCTGCCCAACGAGTCCACCAGGGATCTGGTCAACTGGGCCAAGCTCTTTTGCTGGACCAGGCCCAACCACTGGCGAACATTAGCCGTGGTCGAAAGCCACAACCCTGACGCCAAGGGGTATGACCTGGAACGGCCCCTCCACGTCCACACCCTCACCATGAGCATTGAGCGCAAAGGGGGCTGGAACACTGCCAACCCCCACTTCTGGGACTGGGAGGGCAACCACCCAAACATCGTCCCGAAAAAGCTCCAGCACGATGGTGGGGGGATACTGGCGATGACCGCTTTCGACTACTTGTGGAAGGACGTCGGGGAATATGGGGAGGAGCTAGAAGACCTGATGGTGGGGGAGCTGTCCAGGGAGGACATGGAGGAGCTAGTGGGGAGCTCGGGGAGGGGTCGGAAGAGGTCACGCCTGGAGGCCAACCTAGAGGATGGCACCGACATCAGCAAAAACCTAAAATACTACGTAGTTTCAATATCTCCTACATTGGCTACATAGGCTACATAGCACTACATAGCACTACATAGCACCAGGTAGCAGACACCCAGTCTACGTAGTTCTTCAACATCTACACACCACTATATAGATTGCTATCAAACTACAGAGCACTACATAGTAGCTACCAAACTATGTAGTACTATGTAGGACTTTGAACCTTAGTCAACACATTGTGCTGTTCCCAACTTGGCAGAACTATTGTTTTGCCATTTTCTCTGTGATCCTATTGTATATCATAAAAATAACCAGATAGAAATGTGTATTTAAATGTGCTTGAATTTTCTAGATATTCTATACTATTTATTTATTGCTCCTCGTGGAGCTGTCCATGGGTGGGTGGGGACTTGGCATCTCAAAAGTGACCCCTCAAAGCCCTGGCGCTTAGAACAGGGTTCGTTTACGAACTGGCCATGTGAGCCTCGCACTGACACATCGAACACCCTCCCCGCTGACAGACGTGTCGTTGAGCCCCCGCTGGCCAGGCTTGCCCCCGCTGCCTCCGTCAACCCAGTTGCCTGCCCTTTGTCGCCCATACAGTGGGTGCATCCAAGGTACGCCCCCACCCTATTCATACATTGCCCCACTGCTCACCCGCTATTCACCCGCTGTGCCCGCACGCCCCGAGTTTGCCCTCACTCGCCCGTTCGCACCCGCTTCCGCCTTGCGCGCATGCTCACCTGTGCGCCCGGTCTGCCACTTGCTGCTCCTTGGTCCGCACCTGCGCCAGCCCTCTTGTTTCTGTCCTCGCTGCGTAACACGCTCCTGGTTGCTTGCCCCCACCTTCACTCATACGTCACGCCGCGCACCCGCGTGCTTCGGGATTGCCGCGTGCCCAGTGCGCTTGCCGCACCCTCTCAGCTCCACCCTTCCCCATGCCCTCCGCACCCTCACCCACGCGCCATCACGCCTGCTGTTCGCTTGCCCCTGCCCGCACTCTGCATGCCCCTCCCACCCCTACCTTGCTTGCACCCCCTTGCGCGCACGCAACCTTGCTGCCCGAGCTCGCTCGCCTACTGGTTCCCGAATGCCCAGCCATCGGTGCTCTCCCGCCCACCTCCCTTGCCCACGCCTGCTCCCGTTCTCCTGTGTGCAGGCCCCCCGCTCGCTCTCGCCCATGCGCACGCTCACCCGACCCTACTCGAGCTCGCCCACATCGTCTGCACCACACCCCGATGCTCTCGCTCTCGCCTGCGTTGCGCTCTGGCACCCACACCCGCCCTCGCTCTCGCCCACGCTCACGTCCACGCCCACATCCACACCCACGTCTGCGTGCGCGTGCTCACCCTTGTGTGTGTTGCGCGTGCGCACCCCGCACCCACTCTCGCTCTCAGTTGTGCCCACAATCGCCCAGGCCGGTCCCCACCCCTCTGCTCTACCTCGACCGTGCACGACCGCGACCTTGCTCTCGCCCGCGCTTGGTCTTGACACCGGTGCACGTGCGTTGGCGTGGCTGGTGCCTGCGCCAGCCCGTTTGCTCTCGTACGCGGCCTCGTGTTCAACCCCGACCTGCCCTGGCTGCTGCTTGCACTCTCGCCCACGCCGTCCCCCGCCACTGCATTGCCTCGATTTGTAGTTACACTGTATATATACATGTATATAATCAATGATAAATAAATTGAATTAGACATAACATTTGGGTGTGAATTAATGATCAAGCAGACTGATAAATGGTCAATCAATTGATACTGGTGATCTATGTGGAGATACAGAGAACTACATTGGCTACAGTTTGCTACAGTTGCAGATCCAGAGAACAAATGAGCAGAACAAAGTGCAAATACATAGACTTGGGTGCAAATACAGTAGCCTACTATTGCACTATGTAGAATTTACCCCAACTACGTACAGGGTATCAGTGTACGGAGCTACTGTAGGCAACGTAGCGCTACATAGTGCTACATAGCCTACGGTAGCTGGGCAGGGTTTTGCTGATGCATGTCAGCAGCTTTGTAGTGTGAGCGACATCCAACATGTGATGGTTTCTGCTGCCCATTGGCAAGAGTATTCAGCTATGTTGGATATGGAGCATGGATGAGGCAAGAATTATAGGAACATACCAACACGAGAAAAAGCAGCACCAGTTTCACAAACCATGCAGCTGAGAAACCAAGTGAAATCGAGGGCTTGTAGACATCCCTGGGCCGTAAGTGTCCTTGTGTGCAATATACCTGAGTCCCTCAATTGTCGTCAAGCGTCCAGGTAACACCACAAGCATGAAAACAGAGCATAAATCAGGATGGCGAGTTGTGTCAGTGCAATGTATCAGGTACATTCAAGTTGAAAGCCAGTATAAGCCACTCACAGGTGTGGGTGAATTAGCACTCGATGGTCAAGCACGGAATAGATGGGGTCAGCCCAGAGACAGTCGAAGTAAGCCCAGGTCGAGCATGTTCGATTCAAGGCAAATGATGTAAGGAAGGGGGTTGTTATGGTGGACTTTCTTGTGAGCCATGTAATGGTCTTGCTTGGCCTCAAAGCTATTGGCCCAGGCACGGCAGTTGGCCATGCAGGTTGTGACGGCTTTGTCACAGCTGTTGACATTGAGCAAGACTTGGACTTGGGTGACACCTTGGGTGGACATGGGAGAGGCCTCAAAGCGAGACAAACGAGCGCCAAGATCCCAGCAGCACCCTCGTTTGCAGACGAGGTAGGTGAAACATGGGCTGGGGACTTGTTGGGATCATGGATGGGTGGAAGCCCAGGCCCTCGAGAGGGGCTGTTTGTGTGAGCAACGAGATTAAGCATACCAGAAACCGCAGGACCAAGAGACATGCAAACACACACCGCACCTTCTTGGCAATTCGCTGGGATGAATACATGAGCAAAAAAGGTATTGAATGGAGCATTGAAATACATACCAGTAGATGCGAGCAAAGGATGAAAGTGGGCAGCTGTGTACGACCTCTCTTGCCCCTGGAGGATTGAGACGAGATGGAGGGCAACAGTGTTGTTCATCACCAGATCCTGGAAGGATGGCTGATCTAGAATTAGCAGCGAGGGGATATTGTAGAATGTGAGATTGGACGAAATGGGTCCAGTCTTGGTTGTTTCCTGGCAAAACCAGGTTGAGTTGAGTACTAAAGTAATTATGCTTTGGGTACTTACTGTGAGTGCATTTGTTAGGACATGGTCCCCTTGCACAAACTTGAGCGCAGTGGAAGCGGGAGGGAACAGGAACAGAGTGCTGAACCTCACATGACAGTAAGCTGAATCATAACAGAATGCAAACACAAACGAGACGATTCATAAACAGTGCAAGATAACTAAACATTGCATAAGATCTGTCCAAGATAGAAGAAATGTGAGAGTGAGCATGTATGGATGAAAGTCATGTATACCCCAAGATCTTCTGAGCAACCAATAATTAAAACAACCGAGTTAGGGGTCATCAAAACATGTAGATTTGTGTCATCGTAAAACATTAGATATTCATAACGGAGCAGTACATGAGAACATGACTGCTGATTTGCCAACTTAATTCAAGTGATCCTTCAAGCAGGGCTTGGCCTTCTGCTTGCCAGCCACTTTCTCAGTCCCCATTCCCGTCCTGTTCCCCTTCTCCTTTCCATTCATCTTACAAGGTAGCTCGAGGCAGCCACGCATCACTAGGTTTGCCTTCGAGTAGGAGCCAAGGGTTGCTGTCGCCTGGATCGCATACAGCTTGAGGTTATGGCGGCGCTTGCTAATGATTGAACCCACATACAAGAATGCACACTTGACGTCGACACTTGTAGCTAGAAGCGGCAAGGTGTAAGCATAAGCAACTAGCTGAATATAGACAATATGAACCAGGGGTACTCAGGACATCTATGGCCATTTGTGTGAGCCTGTCCCACTCGTTCCCTGCAAGTCGCTGGTTGTACCACCATTGAAGCAGGTTACGAAGTATGGGCTGCCCATTTGGGCTGTGATTGACTATAGGAGCACCTGTACCATTTTTTCTTGTAATTAGTACACTCATAAATAAACGCAGTTGATGTTCTGACATACCATCTACAAACTCGAGTACTGGACATCCTGACACTGGCTTCTTGGCGACATTCGAGAACAGGTGGGTCATATAAGACTAAGAGCAATTTCAGTGCAGGTTTGAATAGAAGTATAGAGTCATGCACTGAGTAATCGAATGGTGATGGCACTGGAGACGGGACATCCATGAGCAAGCCGGCTGGAGCCTTGTAATGGGTCCAGTACGTCTTCTGGGTGAGCTCGACAGATCTAATGATCCATCCCGCCTCCCAGTCCGCCTTCTTCATATAATCCTTGCGAAGGGAGGGGTGTAGGACTAGCAAAGCAACCAATATAGCTGACTATTGGTCTCCAAACATAAGAAACTTATGCATTCCCATACAGTAAAGGTGTGTATCGTCCATCATTTGGTAGTACTTGTTCAGAACTACCCAAGCATGCTCAGTGCCAGTTCACACATACATCGGCTCCTTTGAATTGTTGGCTATGTTCGCGTACAGGTAGTCGAGTGAGTTGAAATGCAAAATTACATCTGCAAGCAGGGGGACACCAGCACGAGAGAAGATGTTGGAAACAATGGAGAGTGGCTAGCCACAGATGAGTCTTGTCTGCTGTCAAGTCAGACACTTGTCTGTGTACATACCTTGAGCAGTCCTGTCACAACCTAGCAAGATGTGGTGAAGTGATGATGTGGCAAAGGTGGAGGTGGCAGGCTGAGTCGTGGTCTCGCGGCTAAAGGTCAGTGACGATGTGAGGAAGATGAGACTAAGACGAAGTGAATGCTAAGGCTGATAAGACTGAGGGTGTTCAAAGGGGTGTGCTGTAGTAAAGTTATGAGGTGGTCGACTGTGACGGCCAGGCTGATGAGTCTTGCTAGGGAGCTCAGGTAGATGAGTGAGCAAGACAAGGTGTAGCAAGCTGGGGAATCCAGGCTTGTGCACCACTGTATTTGTACTATGGGTTACAGAGCGAGTCATACAGTGGTAGCTGCGGGCACAGCGTTGGCACAGGACGCACATACCTGTGAGTCAAACAAGGTGCAGCTGTGAATGGCGCGTACATCAAGTCTGGAACAGAGAAGCGAGAAAGCCTATGTGGCCAAAAGCCAAAAGGTGGGGCAGGCGAGCCATGAGAAAGGGCAGGCGAGCCATGAGAAAAGGTTGGGAGGAGTGGAGCGAACTCACAACATTCCCCCCCCAAAAGTGATCATCTCGAAAAGAGGAGACGAGCACAACGTCCAAAAAAGAAAGAAAAGAAAGAAAAAAATGGAAGAAAAACAGGCCAAATCTTCTAAGTACATCTCCCCTTTTGGGAGGCTACCTTAACTGGGGCGCATGGTAGCAATGACTGGTTACCCTCTACACTAGGGAGCCCAAACTCTTGTCTGTGCCTTCACAGGACCCATTCCCCATCCTCCTCCTCATGTCTATCCCAGGCATGCTGGTCGAACTGCTCCATGAGGGCATCCCTCAACATTTTCCCTTTGGCTGCGAGGGACCAGATTTGTCCTGTGGGGATTTCCTTGATCTCCTTGTGGTATTGCTTGGGAATGAGCGTTTTCCACTTGGCGACCGCGTCCTCGACCCACTTCTCGGCATGGTCAGCCTGAATCCACCAGGTGACATCAGCCTTCCATTTGATTGAGGGGAACTGCCCCTTTGACTTGGTGGCGGCTCCATAGACAGAGTCGCCGACACATCCTCGGGCGAGATACAGTTTGGTCTTCTGCATCTGCCACGAGTTGTCTGGTCATGGCCCGTCCCCCACCCATTGGAGGGGTCCTCGCCTTGGGTCATGGAGGGTGTTGCCCTCCAGTAGCACCCCCACTATTCATGGCAGGGGATGTACTCGAGGTCCGACTTGGGATCAAGCTTGTTGGCATACCATCGCACCTTGTGGTAATCGGTGACCAACCACAGGTCCTGGATGTATGTCCCCACTCCCCAGGGGGCAGTGTCCATGGCCTCTCGGACCTCGAGGATGGGCCCCCTTGGGACCATGTCGACCACCCAAGATCCCCATCGCTCGAGCTGGGTAGCGGCTTTGAAACGCTTGGCCTTGGCGACCCAGTTGGCCTGGGCATTGCTCCTCCCTCCCTTGGTGAGGTGCTTGGTAATGGTGGAGGGCTTTGTAGCAGCCATGGTGAGTTAGGAGCAGTGGGTGGTGGAGCCGTTGGTGAGGCTGGTGAGCTGTCATTGCTGGCCTTTCCCTTCTCCCTTCTATACCCCTTGGGTACTGGCGCTGACAGGTATCTTTTGAGAAAACACCTCATGACCTCCCCTAGGTCCATGAATTTTTCTGCTCATTCCCATGTGTTTTTGCTTGAGTCATAGCAGTCCCATTTGACCTCATACCATAATCCTTCCTTTGTCTGTTGCCAATCCACGTGTTCCTCTACCCTATATTCTTCCTCCCCTTCTTCCATGACAATCAGCAGTGGTCAGGGTTGCGCCTGGTGGAAAGGGTCTTTCCCATACGGGGTGAGAAGGTCGATGTGGAAAACATTATGGATACGCATGGATTTTGGAAGTTCTAACTCATAGGCGTGGGTGGATATCCTTTTGGTTATTTGAAATGGTCCTGTGTTCTTCCAGTCAAGCTTCTTTGAGGGTCGTTTTGTCTGAATATTCTTGGTGTTGAGCCAGACCTGATCTCCCACCTTTAGGTCAGGCGGTTTGGGGTACTCCTTGGTTTGTCACTCCATCCTGGCTTTTGCTTCGTCCCAGACCTCTTTCATGTGATTGGCAATGTTGTTAGCCCTGGGGTTGTTACTTTGGTGGTGGCTGATGTCCCAAGTAGGGTTCTGTCCGTAGAGTGTTTCAAACGCTGTTTGTCTGGTGGAAGCATTTACGTGGTTGTTGTGACAGAATTCTGCTTAGGAAGCCATTTGGCCCAGTCATCTTGTTCAAAGGCACAGAAGCTCTGGAGGTAGTTTTCAAGCCACTGGTTTGTTCGTTCCGTGAGGCCATCTGTTTGAGGGTGATATGCAGTGGAAAGTTGGGGTTTGATCTGCAACCTTTCGTACAGGGCCTTTAGGAAGTGGCTGTTGAAGGATTGCCCCCTGTCGGAGATAGTGACCTCCAGTACTCCACGGTGTTTGAAGACTTCTTTGATGAAGATTTCCGCCACTCCTTCGGTGTTGATGGACTTGTTGCAGGGTATGAAATGTGCCTGCTTCGAGAAGCGATCTACCACCACTAGGATGCTGTCAAACCCTTGGGAGGGGGGTGGTTTCACAATGAAATCGTAGTTGATATATTGCCAGGGCCATTCTGGGAGTTCGATATTTTTGGGTGGGTTTGCTGTGTTGCTTCGTTTTGACTCGATGCATGATCAGCAGTTGTCCACACATGTGTGTGATTCTTGTGTCATTCCTGCCCAGTAGTAATGCCATTTGATGAGTTTGAGGGTTCGTTCGCGCCCTTGGTGGCCTGCTATGGGGGAATTGTGATTTTCCCAGAATATGGCCTTCTTGATTTCAGGGTCTTTTGGTACTACGATAGCACCATCATACCAGAGTAGTCCTTCTTTCCATTCGTACCTCTGAAACTGTTTTTGTATACTAGGCAGGAGTTTATCCTTTTGTTGAGCATTCGTTAGGACTAGTTCAAGCTCTTCGTCCTCTGTTTGCCCTTCTTGGATCTATATTTGGAGATCGTCCTGTCCCAGACCCACTTTGAAGCCCTGGAAGAGTTCTTCTTTGATCATGACTTGTTCTGGGTTGGGGACATCTTCATGATCTGACCTTCATCATAGGGCATCTGGTTTCTGGGACTGCTTCCCTGGTCGATAGATGATGATGAAATTAAAGGATGCCAGTTCGAGGTACCACCGTGCATGTTTTCGGTCCATGGGTTGTGCTTCCTTCCAGTATTGGAGGTTATGGTGGTCTGTATAGATCGTGATGGGGTTCTTGGTATCTTCAATGTATAGTCGCCAGTGTTTCAGGGCTTCGACGATCGCAAGAAGCTCTTTGTTGTAAGTGTCGTAATTCCACTGAGCTGGGTTGAAGCTTTTGGACATGAAGGTGAGGGGGTGCAATTTCCCATCCTCCTTTTGTTGGCTGAGGATGGTGCCCATTGCTACTCCCAAGGCATGGGTCTCCAGAATATAGGGTTGATTTGGGTCAGGGTGTGCGAGTCCGGGTTCCCTGGCAATGGCCTCCTTGATTTGCTGGAATGCCTCCTGTTCCCTTTCTTCCCATTTCCAGGCCTTTCCTTTCTGGGTAAGATTGTGAAGGGGTCTGGTGATCGTGCTGAAGTCTGGGATGAACCTTCTATAAAAGTTGCAGAACCCTAGGAACGCCTGCACCTGTTTGACTGTTTTGGGTTCTGGCCATTCGAGGATGTCTTTGACCTTCCCCTGTTCCATGGAGATTCCCCCTGGGGTGATCATGAGTCCGACATAGTCTACAGTGGTGACCCTGAAGTGGCACTTCTTGGGTTGAACAAAGAGGTGGTTCTGTCTGAGTCACTCTAGGACAAGATGCACATGCTGGGTGTGTTCCTCATCGTTTTGGGAGAAGATTAGGATATTATCTAAATATACAATGACAAAGATGCCTCGGAAGTCGGCCGGTAAGTCGTTCATAAAGCATTGGAATATGCTTGGAGCATTCTTTAAGCCAAAGGGCATGATGACATATTCGAAAAGTCTGTCCTTTGTTCAAATAGCTGTTTTCCACTCATCACCTTCCTTGACGTGAACATCGTTATACCCCCATCTGAGGTCCAGTTTGGTGAAGACCTTGGCTTTGCGGAGTTGTTCGATGAGATCTTCTGGAAGGGGAATGGGGAATTGGTTGCTGATCGTGATGTCATTGATTTTCTGATAATCTGTGATGAGTCGCAGAGAACCGTCCTGTTTTTTGACGTAAAAGCAGGGGGTGGCAATACTTGATTTGCTTGGGTGTATCTTCCCATCCCTGAGCTCTTGTTCCAAGAATTCTCAGAGCTGCTTGGCTTGATCTGGGGACATGGGGTAGGGTCTTGCTGGTTTTGGTAGTTCCGCTCCTTCCTTGAAGGGGATGGCACAGTCATGTGGTCGGTGTGGGGGTAACTCCTTGAACTTGTCAGCATCAAAGACATCTGCAAAGTCTTGGTATTCAGGTGGGATGGGGGTATCGTCCATGATTTCCCTGGCTGCCTTTCCTTTTTCATCCCAGAATTTAATTTCCATCGTTCTCCAAGAGATGTCAGGATTGTGTTCAGTTAGCCATTCTTGTCCTAGGATGGCAGAGGTGTCCCCAAGGGGCATGACATAGAAGCATCCTTTGAAGTTTTTTCCCTCCAGGGTGAGGTTAAGGTTTGCCTGGAAGCGGATTTTTTGCACTGTTTTGTTACCATCAATGGCAATGATGGTGTGAGGGTGTGAGAGTTCAATGAGGGGAATGTGTTTTTTTTGGGTGTAGGAGATGTCCAAGAAGTTTCATGAAGAGCCAGAGTCAATAAGTGTTAAGGTGGGTTCCGTGATTCCCTCGATCATGATGTAACAGTTGGGGTCATTACTAGATTTCTTGAGATGATATACATGTTTACGATCACAATCTTGGGTGTTCCTGCCTACAGACACGGGTTCAGTAGGCCATCCTAGTTTTCCGACTCTGAAGAGGTCGAGGCATCATCCTTGGTACTCTTGATTTTGGCCTCCTTCCCCTTGATAGGTTCCTTGTCCCCTTGGTCCTTTTCACTCCATTTTGATCAGCATTCCTTTATCATGTGGCTTTTGCAGCCGCACTTGAGGCATCGTCCTTCCCATTTGTGTCTATCGATGGTGGCTTGCATGACCCTTTTTTGGTTGGTTCCAGAAGGTTTCTTTTCAGGGGTTCCTCCTGTCTTTCCCTTGATTGTTTCTTTGGTTGCTCGAGTCGCGTAAAGGATGTCATCCATTTTGGTAGCATATTCGATCCATTCTTTGAGTGTAAGCCTCGAGACGTCTTGGAGTACTGTCATGCGGAGTAGTTCCCGTTTGACATTTTCTTTGAGCCCTGCCTTGAACTGATCGATGAGTGCTTTGTTGTCCCAGTCTAGGTCTTCCATGTAGGCACAGAATTGGGAGGTGTATTCAGTAACAGATTGTGTTTGGACAAGTTTCTGAATGTTTTCGACTGCACAGTCCTTTTTGATCAGATCCCCGAAGGCTAGTAGGAAGGCCTTTTTGAAACTATCCCAGGAGTGGAATGCTTCATGTTCAGTGTTGTCCAGAACTCTACAGAGTAGGGGTTTCACCCATCTGATGCTGGTCCTTCCTTCATATTGACAAGAGTGGTGGATATCTTCTTTTCGTCTGTGAAGGCATTCGGGTAGTCCTTAAAGTAGACTTCCATCCTCATTAGGAAGAGCTCTGCTTCCGCATCCTTCTTCTTTCGTTCAAAGGCTTCTGGTTTTTTGGCCTTTGCTCCTTTTGGTATTTGTTCTGTTTCAGGGGACCTGGACTGGTTCCTACGGCAGGGGTGCAGGAGTGGGATCGATGATCTGGGGAGCCAGGTGGCGAAGGTGACCTATGGGATAATGGGATATCCCGATGTGTAGATTGGGGGGCTTCTGTCAGGGATGCTTTGGTTGAGATTTAGTCTATCTTCACATCGAGGGTAGTTACCCAGTCATCGAGGGCCTGGAGTATGGTTACGGTGGTTTGCTTTCTTTTGTAAGTCCTTGACGGCTTTGAGGGCTTCATTGTTTCCCCTCAAAAGATCTTTGACCCAGGTTGGTGTTTGGTGTATTACTGTTTTGGCCTGTTGTGCTTCTTGATGGGCTTCGTAACTGTTGTTTACTGCCCTGATGAGGTTTTGCTCAATTTCCGTTATCCTTCAGTTTAGGTTTGTGGCCCCTTCTGCAAAGTCTTTGAGATGCCTCTGGACATGTTGTACCCCTTCCTCTACTTCTTCGAGGTCAATCTCCTCCTGGACTCGTTGGGCTATTTTGGATAAGAGGGGTTGTATTGCTGCTCGTAGGGCGAGGACAATGTTTTGGAAACTGGGGTCTGCTTGTGTGTTGAAAGGGGGTTCTTCTACTTGGGGTTGTGTGAGGGGTTGCTCTGGTGGCTGGTACTGGGGTGGGGCCACTGCCACTGGTTCTGGAGGATCGGGTTCAGGGTCAGCAGGAAGGTGTGGGGCTGGTTGAGGCTCTGGTGGAACTGGTTCAAGCTCATTTTCCTGTTGTCTAGGAAGGGGTTGGGAGGCTCTTCGTGGCGTAGCCCTTGGAGTTCCTCTTCTTGAGTGGGTAATAGGATACCGTCCTTCCAGGGGATGGTGGTGGTATTCAACTTCTTTGTCGCTGGGTTCAGGTTCAATGAGGACTGATCCTGCACCCACTGCACTTTCTTGTTCGGGGCCGATATGTGGTCAGGGGAGTACTCATACCATGGGTGGTTCTTTTTCTGTTTCCGATTGGGCTATGTTTTCAACGATGATGGTAGGTTCCTCTTCTTCTGGTAGTCCTCCTGGCATAGATTGCCGGGAGCTCCTAGATTGGGTGTGTTGTTCCCCGTCGATGATGTCCTGTTCAGTGGGTGTTGTTGGGGTCGAGCCCCTGGTTCTTGAGAAATCCCCACTGAGGGTGGACTGTAATCGGGTTTGGTACCGAGTCTGATGGCTATGAGTTGATCCTGGGCGGGATCCCTGTTGCGACATGTTGAGGGTGACTTCCCCAGGTGATAGAATGACCACAGTGTTAGCTCCAGGTTCGCATGTGGAAGCTTGCTACACAATGTCACAACCTAGCGAGATGTGGCGAAGTGATGATGTGGCGAAGGTGGAGGTGGCAGGCTGAGTCATGGTCTTGTGGCTAAAGGTCAGTGACGATGTGAGGAAGATGAGACTAAGACGAAGTGAAGGCTAAGGCTGATAAGACTGAGGGTGTTCAAAGGGGTGTGTGCTGTAGTAAAGTTATGAGGTGGTTGACTGTGACGACCAGGCTGATGAGTCTCACTAGGGAGCTCAGGTAGATGAGTGAGCAAGACAAGGTGTAGCAAGCTGGGGAATCCAGGCTTGTGCACCACTGTATTTGTACTACAGGTTACAGAGTGAGTCATACAGTGGTAGCTGCAGGCACAGCGTCGGCACAGGACGCACGTACCCATGAGTCAAACAAGGTGCAGCCATGAATGGCGCATACACCAAGTCCGGAACAGAGAAGCAAGAAAGCCTATGTGGCCAAAAGCTGAAGGGTGGGGCAGGCAAGCCACAGGAAAGGGCAGGCCAGCCACGAGAAAAACTTGGGAGGAGTGGAGCAAACTGGCAACAAGTCCATTGAGACCCTTAATGTACTTATGGTCGTCTTTCCACAATCAATGCGAACGAGGGATTCCAAAAGACAGCTCGGCTTGGGTCACAATGCTGAGCAAAATATTAGCATACAACAAGTTACATGAGTGAGGGGTACACACATCGCTGGAAAGGTCATGCTCTGTCATGTGCTCGGTTGAGTTCCAGCATGTCAGTTGGTTGCGTCGTACATTATGTGGCTGTCCAAGCTCTCGTTCTTCACATTGCTCCTTGAAGAAGTTACGTGGCCAAGGCAAAAACCAGATCTCGTGGGCAAATTTGGCAACCTGTCGAACTTGACAGTTAGATCAAGGGGTAACAGGATTGCAGGCACTCACCTTCCAGATCACTGTGCCCACACAAATCAACTCGAGGCCTTCTGGCGAGTTGGGCACAATCTCGGGTAAGTCGATCTTGCTCAACAGCTTGTCATCATCCTGCAACGTCCACAACAGGGCGTGAACATTGTCAGTTTTGTCAATGTCACCTGGGTTGGCCTGTGTTCTTATGAGTACATATATGCTAATTTATTCATGGATTGTGACAACTCACCAACTGTTTGTCAAAGTCAATGCAAAAATCAAAGTCGTCGTCATCTGCATTGTCAGCCTCTGTTGGTTTATGCTTACAGAACCCTGACATGATTGACTGTGCCTGATTAGCGGGCCCTGACGTGACAGCACGACACAAATACCTGGGCCACTAGATTCAAGATGTGCGCCATACACATGACATGGCAATTAAGACCAGTGAGCCATGCAAGGCTGTACGACTCCAGGTCTACCATCATCCTTTTGTTGTTTTTGGCGTTATCACCAGCCACCCCCCAGACCTGTATATATGTGTATTAGAGCATGTGTTGACCTTATAATAAGTACTTACACGATTCTCAATGCCAAACTTGCACAGTATGCTGTGAACACTGCATGCAAGATTTACACCCGTGTGGGGGTCTCCCCCAAAGCTATCACCACTATGTGAATTTAGATCACTTTCAACAAGAGATTGCTTACCTGAGGCACTCCAACATGAATCGGTTGATTGTGATTATGTTTCCCTTGGTGACCACCAGGTGAAACAGCACCAGGCCCATGAAGTCAAGGCCATTGTCCGACGACAGCATGTCAAGAGCGATGTGAAATACACCCTTGACGTCCTGTAAGCTGAGTGTTCAGTACCTGACAGCCAAGGGTAAGCAGGTCAAACGTTTTATGAGGCACAAAGCGGGGATGAGAACAAGTTGTCATATAGCCAACATGAGCTCAATAGGGAAGAGAAAACAGGAGGTGGATTAGTAGGAGTGAAGAAATGTACAGCCAGTTTAGCCTTGATATGGTTCTGCGAGGCTTCATACATGTCATGGATACTGATATTCTATCATATACAGGACTTTACTACGTCTAAACCGCTCATAAGAATTGTCTGAAGTGCCCTCGTCCAATGTGCTGCTTGTAATAAATGTTTCGCCTACGATCTTCTGCTAATCTCCTGTATTTGAGTTCATAATGAATACGATCTAGTAGAACTCATCCCTGGCTTTCATTTAAGCATTTTTGCAAGATTATCCGGCATG
>WSLN01000237.1:0-20267 GCA_019677355.1 Ceratobasidium sp. 370
AGAGCAGCAGGTGGAGGTGGGGCTGGTCCCTGTGGGTCAAATACATAGCCATGTTGAAGTTGCAAGGCATCGAACATTGGGCAATGTTGTAAAAGAGTGACAGGACATGGAAGTGTCAATACACACTTGGCGAAAAGGCCAAAGGAAAGCTGGTGCACCTGAGCACACATGAGCTCAGGCACACCAGTAGCCTGACATCAGGAAAAACCTCCAATCAGAATTTACCTGATTGGGGAAAACCGGGCTGGTTACCATCCCTAACACTGGGGGGGGGGGTTCTGTTTCAGTGTATTTACCTCATAAGCATTGCTATTGTCCCTCATTTACCCCTAGGGCACTGTGGTTTACCAGTAGTGGCAAATTTGCTGTACGGGGGGTGAGATAGAGGTTAATTTGCTACATGAGAGATGAGATAGAATCAGATTGCCTCTGAGGGGCGCCATGGATGACATACTAACCACGCAGTGTGTTCAGTTTGTGCAGTTCACATTTCAAGCGAGCTTGGGAGACAAGAAAACACTTGTATTGAGTAGAGAGCACACATCAAGCATTTGCAGTACAGGTGAGAGAGCGGTGATGCCTGGATGCATGCTTACAGCACAGAACATAACACAGCAGAGGGGAACTGACAGCAGCACACAGAGAGAACAGGAATGCCAAGACTACACATGACTGAGACAAGTAAGCAATATGGGAACAAAACTGGCAGGAAACCGTGCACCACAAGACATGGCAGCAATGCACAACACAAGTGACAGTCCATGAGCTGGGAAACACAAGGGGAGAGGGTGTCAGGGATGGTTGCTTTCGAGAGCGAAGATGGTGGCAGGCACAGTGGAACAATGAGTAACTGTGTACAACAGGTTCTGGCTGTGGATCACGCCAACAAAAACATCTGAGGGTGTAGGTAAAGAGTGACAAGGTCCTGTGAGAATGATGTGAGCTCTGGAAATGTACATATGGAAGAATGAGGGAGACCGGGAAACACTTACGATAAATATATTTTTAGAGCTTTTTCAGTTTTTTTTCATCACCAAGCTACTTGCAGCAAGTTCCTGGGGGTACCAAACTCATGAGTGGTGGAAAAGAAAAAGTACAAAACACTTACAGAGAATGCTTAACAACACAGCTAATAGCCCTGCATCAAACAGGCTCCTTACAATGCACCAAGGCCTGCCACGAATGCATCCAACAGTGTGTACAGCCGCCCTGAGGGTTTGAACGGGGCAGAGCCAGTGGTGGTGGTGGAGGATGGGACAGAGAGACGTGGACGTGGTGATGTGGCACAAGAGGCATGTGGTTGTAGCAAGCCAAACAGGTTAGTCAGCAGTGATGGCTGGTGTAAATAGACATACCCAGGAGTGAATTGAGGTACGAGGCAGCAATATGGTGGTGGGCATTCACAGTTAACTAATGAGCACCCAATGAGTGTCACATCATGAAAGGAGCAAAATTTATTTATTTGATCATACATTGCAAACATTCTGCCAATAGTGGAGAAACAACTGTGAGAACAAGTTAAAGAAAGGGTTGAGAAAAAAATGGCGGCAGAGCGAGAGAGAATCAACGGTGGAATGCAGCGTAACAGTGGGATCGATACTAGAAAAAACAAGCCCCAAATGGCAAGCCATTGCCAACTGCTCCATCAGGACTACCAGCCCATGGCGCTGACCTTCATGTAGATCATGGGAGACACAGTGCATCTGGTGCACAGAGGTGACAGAACTCTTGAAAGGCGTAAACAATTCAAGGTAGACAAGATGCCCAGAATAGATCAAGTGCAAGCAAGGATGAAGTGTAAAGATGGTGCAAACATGGCCAACATGATAACCTTTAGTCAAAACAGTTAGTTAGCTTCAAGATATAGTATGGTGATGGGCAGGTGGGAGCAAGGTGGACATGGTGGATTGGGAGTGGAAGTCCAATAAGTAAAACAAGGAGAACGACTCATGGTAAAGCCCAACTGCCTGCGGTTGGTGAAGGAACAATACAGTATTGAAAAGTCCTGGCAATCTACAACTGTGCTGGTCATGGCTGGGTGGTTGGATCCAGATCACGTCACAGTGGAGAGGTTTGTTGGGGGTGAAGGAGGGTGATTCGTGGCAGAGGGAGATTTTATGCCATGTGTCAAACATATCAGATGGCAAGACAACAGGCTTGAGGCTGGCCCTGCAAGCCAGAGGTTTCAAGAAATGGGTAAGTGAGCGGATAAGGTTGGTTGTGCCATATGCATCGATGAGGTGGCAGCCGGTAAGGCAAGGACAAGTTGGCTGCACAGCCACACTAAGGGTAGGTTGGGGGTAAGCTGGATCTGACTTCTCCTCGACCATCTCCACCTTGACACACTCTTGACCCTCCTCGTTATCCTTGTCCTCTTCCTGGTCCTCGTCATCACTGTCGTCATTGTTGTTGCCATCATCACCATCATTGCCGCCACTGCCAAGTGCATGTTCGCCAAAACACTTGTCTATGTAAGCACACTGAATCCGAATCGCATCCAAGTGCCGTATGTAATTGATGATCTGCTTTATAGCTTGGCAATGGTTCGATGCTCGCCAACCTCATTTTCATGTATATGACATGGAGGTGCTTGGGTGATTCAGTGTTATAGCTGTTGGGTGAGCTGAGCTTACAGACAGAGTGTGCGTAGTGACTGAGCATGTGGAACTTTGGTACATAATCGAATTTGTCCAGATCTGCAACAAGCTTGAGCTCTACTAACACCTTTTTCAGAGAATGAAAGGTGCACAGCGCCTCTTCCATCTCCTCCAACTCCCTCGCCGTGAGTTGTCCACACTTGGCTAGGTACAAGAAATTTAAGAGTGTGCGGACCAGCTTGATGAAGGCATCGGGCACCTTTGGGTCATTTGCTATGATCGGTAAGTATTGTTTTGCCATCTCCTTCGTCTCTCTCCTGGTCCACTGCTGAACACTCATGATTCCTTTCTTGAAGTGATGCAGGTTCTTTGCCTGCGGCATGGTCATGTATCACCCATCAAGAGTGCGTTTGCCCAATAGCTCCTCTGTCCAATACATGGTATAATCCTTGAAGACCCCCTTGTGGAGTTGGTGTAGGATATCAGGCGTGATGCATGAAGGGAAATCCACATGCAGTAAGTCTGCCCAGAAGGGCATCTATGGCTTGAGGTTTAGCTCATGTAGTTCTGCTTCGTTCTTGGTGCTAACATATGCCTGGAATGCTGCAACTGTGTCCTCCTGGTTGTGCATCAGTGTGTCCATTTTCCCACTACCTTGGCTGTGAAACCCTTGCTGACAAATTGGGCAGCCACTTCGTACAGTGCAGGACACATTGTTCTGCTCTGGCCAATTGCTGATGAAGGCAGCGAGGATTGGGTGGACATGTCAGAAATAGCCATCAGCACACCACATTGGAACCCCGTCGCACGAAGCAGTCTTCAGAGGCTCGAGAATAGCCTCCATTGAGCGATGCAACAGCTCACCCCGAAGCTGTGAGCGAAGTGTCTTGTTGGCTATGTCCTTGAAGCTATCCACTGGTAAGTACCTGATGACCACTGTTGTGTGCTTGCTGGCTTTGTGCCGTATATTCTTGCTGATGTTTCCAAGTGTTAAATAGACCGGGTACGCCTGCTGTCTGCCTGACATAGTTGAAAGAGTGGTTTTATCCGAGGCTATAATAAGTGGGGCAATTGTGCCATTTGGATCACGTATCAAGTACTACAAAGGATAAGTATTTCTATTTATGCATATAGCTTGCCAGTTCTTACTTGCATGCGCCACCACCAGTTCCCACTCCACATCTTGCCATATACCCGGCACTCACACTTGTGTGATGTCCAATGTCGCTCAGGTGTGTATCTCATAAACTGTTTGAAGTGTGGATCACTCATCAGGTCTTTGATAACTTCGATTATATCTCACCTGAACACATTGTGTCTGGTTTTGTAGTCGCCCTCACTGACTGTAACTGTCTTGGTGGTCCACTTCAGGCCAGATGGTAAGCAATCAATCTCTTGCACTAGCTTGCGATTATTGTGCCAGTATCCTTTCCCTCAACACTGTCACAAGAAATGGTAAGTACTTGATGTGTAGCACATATAATTTAACTGACCAAAACACTCCTTAGATATTTGGTGCAATCCTTGGTGTTTAGCCCCATTGTCATCAAAAGCTCTGCCACCTTGAATTTTGCCAGCTCACCCATCTTCCCACACAACACAAGGTAGTCACATAAGTCATCCTTTGACAATTCATGTGGCTTCTTCTCTTTGAAACTGGCACACCAGCAGTCGGGATTGGGAACTCCTCAATGAAACAAGACCCCTGAGATGTACCTCTGCTGGCCAATCACTTGGTGTTATTACAGGCCTTGTTGGTGCAGGGTGGGTTGTTGGCTGGCTCAAGGATGGGGGGCTGGACTGGCGTTGGCCTGTCTTCTGGGATTTGGATGTCAGCCCGTGGTCACTTCTGTGGTCGTGCACCCTTGTCCTCAGCCACCGAATTGCTCCATGGTCGCTTCAGCTTTGTTGGCACTGGTGTTTCCACTTTGGTGCATGCCTCTCACCTTCGTTTCTTCTTCAGGTGTGCACTAACATAACCACCCAGCTCGTGTAGACGTTGGGCCTGGCAGTAAGGATTCAAGTCAACGTGGTTGTTGTGGGTTCGCTTCACTCACCCCCACCTCTTTTTTTCTCGTGGCTTGCCCGTCCCACCACTGGCCTTAGGCTGTGTAGGCTTTCTTCTTCTTGGCCTTGGACTTGGTGTATGCACCTTTGTATGACTCACAGGTACGCGCGTCTTGTGCCGACGCTGCACCTGCAGCTACCACTGAATGACTTGCCCTTTAGTTTGTAGTATAAATACAGTGGTGCACAAGCCTGGATTCTCCAGCTTGCTACACCTCGTCTTGCTCATTCTTTCATCTGAGCTCCTTAGTGGGACTCATCAGTCTGGCTGTCACAGTCAACCACTTCATCTTCTTACTTGAACGTACTCCATCGAACACGCTTAGCCTCATCGGCCTCAGTCTCCACGTCACCCTTACCTCATTGTCTTCTCACTGATATTGGTTACTAGCCATGAGACCAGGCTCTTGCCTCGCCACCTCCACCTTCGCCTCTTCATTACTTAGTTACCCCGTCGCACCCCGCTAGGTCGTGACAGTGGTGATCCTGCCTGGAACATGTCTTCATGGTTACCGAACAGTAAGGACATGTAAAGGCCAGGTCCCCAAGGTGCGCGACAGAACAGCCACATGTTGCTGGTAACATTTTCAGTGCAAGAGCAGCTCGGCGCGTGGCTCAGGCAAACCTGGAGCCTTTTCATGCCATAGTTGAGAGGAGAGGAGAGGGGGCAGGGCCGAGCAATTATTGTCGGCCATGCTCTTAGGTGAGTTCTCTTTGCGCCCATGCTCACTGAGTCTGCTTGCTCACTCTGCTTGCTCATGGTGCTTGCTAAATTTTTCTTTCTCACTCTTTTTTTCAGACTTAACATGTTTCATATGAGCAGCCTTATCTGCAGCCACACAGCCACACAGCCACACAGCCACTTGGTCACTGGCCGTCTGGCTATTAATCTTCTACCGTGCCAGTATGTGGCTCTTTTGGTATCTTTGTTTGGAATAGCTCATGTGCATTGCACAGCTCCAATTTCAACTCAGGCATGGTGCCACCATGCACACTACCCTCTCCGGAGCACAGCCTGCCCCTACTATAATGCTGGTCACAGCTCCTCCCCAATGGCTTGCTTAGCCCTCCACATCTGTGGCAACTCAACACCGGTAAGCTGCACCACGTTCCCCTAACGAAACAAATCCACTCACTGTTGGGCTGCAGTCAGTGTTGTTGTGAAAAACCACAACTGAAACAACTCCATTGCAAGTTGGCACGCAATCACCTGTCCCCATCAAGCAATGGGCCAGCGATTAGTTATGTGTGTACTGCCTACTGCCCTGCAAATATTTAATGGCTGCTGGATTGTCCAGTTTTACATGTCAACCCTTATGGCCCCTGCCCTGACCAAGGGACTTCAGCACACGCCCGCACCAAGTCAGTTCACCCATTTCAAGAACACAGAGCCTACAACTACCACCTTGGTAAGTGACATTCGCATCTTAAATCCGGGCACTCATGTATTTTTTTTCTTTGCATTTTAGGGCATCACTCCAGGCTGAGCCACCTTTGACACACCATCGCCAGGTCGATCCCCTTCCCCTGAGCTTGAACGATCTCAGCAGACCCGAAAGCCAACGGCACAGAAGGTTGAAGGCTGTAAGTATAGGTCTTTTTTTCCCTATCTGATGACTCAACAATGGATGTCCCACAGCCCAACAGTGAGTTACTCGAGGACCGAAACATAAATCTGCCAGGCTGCAAACAGTAATGGGAATCACACGAACACTGGGAACACGGACCACACTGGCATGTTGGGTCAGTCCCACTCAGTCCCACTAATGACAAGATATTAACTATGTGTGTCATTGTGGAACCAGTTGCCAAGTCTGGATCCCAAGCTGGCGATACTCTCATGGCGAATGGGAATACCACCAATGCCAACAGTGACGGTGATGACAAGGGCAACAATGATGACAACAATTATTTTGTCAGCCAAAGAATCATTGACCAACTCAAGGAGCTTGTTGGCCACAGTGTCACACACCTTTCGAATTGCCAACTCAAAGAGCTCCTTGACACTATCTCCCAAACTCAAGTGATTTCCCTGGACACTCAGGCAGAGCCACCTCAGGTGAGCTAAGATATTATTTTGCCCACTCATACTGAAGACTTTTTGACAGGCGATCACGAAACCACCCAGCAGAGTGGGACTGGCAGGCAGAGACTGCAGTGGATCTCCTCTACATGAAGGTACAATATTCTTACACACTAACACTTGAATGACCCAGATTTACCAGGTGCCAAAGCTTGCCCACCACCACAAATGCAGTCAAGCACCAGCCAAGCGCCATCTCAAAAGCACCCCATCAGTGCCCTCGATGCCCTGCTGACTGCCTCAAAGCATGTCCACATAGCTGACAACAATAGCACTACTGAAGACAAAGACAAAGACGACGATGACAACAACAACAACGAAATCAAGATAAGCGTGTGCCATTGCCGCCACCTCGTGGACTTGTCAGAGTTGGAATCTGATGCTGAGCCCACCTCCTCACAACTCAAAACCCTGTTTGCCAACCTGCAGCATGCAACAGTGCCCAAACCAGCCAACCCTAAAACCACACCACGACCATCTTCCAAATTGTCTGGGCGCCCAATGCCCCTTCCCTCACTCAACGACACCTCATCAAGCATGAACAGTGCCCACTCAGCCTCAGATCATCATTTGGGCACCACCTCCTGTGTCACCGACCTGCCACCACCCAGCAACCTCAATGACATTGGGGTGGTTGTTGCTTGGGCACTTGGGCTGGCAGAGGAGAAAGCGCACACTCTTGACCAAGGCCACCCGCTTTCACAACTGAGTACCTCAAGAGTACACCCCAACCTTGCCAGCACCAGCACCACCGTCGACCACATCTCTCGAGCCATCGCCAACCATCGATCCCGACTCAACGAGAGTGGGCCTTCTGGCACACAGGAAAATGGGAACCACACACTGCAACATAACCAAGCTGGTGCCACACCTTCCTGAGCCTCCACACTGGACAATGATGACAGGCCAACTCGTCCAAGCAACCAGAAAAAGGTGAGTTTCAGGTTAGTCTGGATATACCTTGAGATTAAATCTGCTTGTACCTAGTGTATGTCACGCGCTAGCGTTCTACCAAGTCTTTAAGTTCAAGGAATATGAGTTATAGTAGAAACACTCCTATTTAGACAGGAGGTCAAGTTCTTGTCGTTTTGGACCAGAACTTGACCATCTTAAATACGAGACGGAAAGCAACAAGCAAGAACAAACGGACATTCTGTCCGACACTTTATCAATATGCAAAACCATAGCCAATTGTCTAAGGCCTATAAATCCGATGGCGTGATCCTTCCCTCATGGGTGGCTGTGCCGTATAAGCGCCGACATCGATCCTCCGTTCGCACAGGGGATCGATGTTGTTACTGTTACAGTTGTTAGGGGTTTAAGCGCCGACATCGATCCTCCGTTTGCTCAGGGGATCGAAGTCATTTGTGTGGGCTTTGTGTCAGGTCATGACAGTGTAAGTATGGTAAAAAAGCGAAGCTTAGCAATTTCCCTGGTTGAATCAGGGAGGTTGCCTCAGCTGCAATCCCACAGTTCCTCACCACTGTTTTTGCTGAAGGCACGTACAAAAACCCCAAGACATTTCGTTCTTGGGCTCACGATGCTTACTGTGAAATGTGGGACCTTGAGGCCCTTGAGGACAAGTACAAGCCACCACCAAAGGCGGTTCTTTCAAGCATAAGCTTGTGTTCACAATGTTGCATCTTACTAACTGGTGCACTGTTGTAGATGATGTGATGTGCATCCTGGCTTTGAACAAAGGTCAGGGAGCACATCGAGGTAATCGTGCAGTATGGTTTCAAGTTCCGAAACCCAGCCATCCACTGTCCTGACATCAAATACAACCAATGTTTGGCGGAGAAGCTCGCGCCAAACATATTTCACTGTAAGGTGAGTCATTCAAGTGATATTATAAGGCTGGTTCACACGGATTTGAACATCCATAGGACCTCAAACCCAACTCTGATCAGTATGAACATGCCCTGTTCATCTGTGCCATTGGTGCAGGACTCTTCTGGGACCCTGAGTCAATTGGTGTGGTCTATCACACCAAGTTCAACCCTGTCCCAATACCTGCTGCAGCCCTCGTTCTCACTATGGTATGCATTTCTTTGTGTTATCTGTGCCAGCCGTGCTAATTGTTTGTGTCTAGATGCAAATTTGCATTGAGGAATGGGCACTCAGGCAGTTCAAGTCCCAGGCCCTTGACGTTGAGAAACAGCAGGTTGTCTATGAAAGACACCTGCTTGGTTTGTACAAATATGAGAGGATTGCGGGTGGCCAGTTAGCTTGGTTCTGTGAGAACTGGTTTAAGGCTGGAGTGTAAGTTTGCTTTAACTTAGCTTGATTGTGATTCAACCTCACAATGTGTAGGGAGTATTCTAGGGCAAACCTTGATGGAGATGATGACACCATGCAACCTTATACCCAAGGATGCCATGTAGTATGACCCGACATGCCACCTCCTGAAGCAGAAAACAAGCTGCCAATGAGGAGGGTGATGATTAGGTAATGTATCTGATCTTAACTGAGCCCACATGACAAAGCTGATGATTGCTGGTAGGTTATATGTCTTGTCTTGATACGATTGCAGAGCCAGCTCTGCTCACTGATTTGTTATGTTTTTGTCTTGGCTGTTTGTGTACCTTACTAGGTAGTGTTATCTAATGTAGCCTGTGCATATGGTATCATCAGATGGGGGATGGGGTACTGATTTTGTTTCTGATAAGTGGGTGAGTTATGTGTGCATTAATGGAGTATATGCACTGCAATTTAACTCTCAGGTGCATGTATTCACTGAGTAGGAGTGATAGTGGGCACATTACATGGGTATATGCATGGATACTGACCTCTAGGGGAGGGCAATTATGCTCCCAGTGGGTATATGCGCTGTGATTTGCCTCCTTGAGATGCCGTTTGCATCTTAGAGGTGCAAATTTACCTGCAAATCATGTAAATCTCATGTTATTTACTCAGTAGGAGGGTGAATTTGCCTCCTAATCATGTAAATATCATAAGATTGACCAAGTAAGAGGGTAAATTTGGTACATGTAGGGGAAAACAATGAATTATATAAAGGGGGGGTTGGCAAAAAGTGCAAACAGCTAAATTTCAGTAAATTTCAGTAAATTTCTTCCAGCAGTTTTTCCTGATGTATGAGCCCTCCAGAGGACAAGAAGTGGATTGTGAGACTGAAACAGACCTCAGAATTTCAGGTCATGTGACCAGTTTGAGAGTGTTTGAGAGTGATTTGAAACCCACCCACACAGCTTGCAAACAGTCTCAAACTCAGGCATGTCTGCCAAACTACCCCAGGTTTGAAGGTGTTTTCAAAAATTGGGATGTTTGAAAAACTTCAGAGATACCTCTAGTTTACAGACATTTTTAAGATACCCCACATCTGGCAATCATTTTCAAATGATTTCAAACAACCCACATGTTTGTAAGCACCACAAAGTTAAGTCCATTTTTATAAACACTTACAAGCAAATGTGGGTTTTGCTGATGTTTGCCTGACCTGTTTATGTACCCGACTTGTCTAATGATCAATATAACCCCCTACTCCATAACAAACACTGGTGATGTGTCATGACTTATGTAATAAGCATGACATATAAAGGGGATTTTACCTGTTTTTACCATATTTTCTCCGAAGCGAAACAAGGCACTTTATGGATCATGTGACTTAAGCGCCCGGCTTAGTCAGCAGGTCGCCCCCACAACTTTACAGCCTTGTAACTGGGGGCGAGGTGTGAGTGACTAAGCACTGACCAAAGCATGTCACATGACCTTAGGATAATAAGATTCGGAGCCACAAAAACACCTAAGGGCAAGTTACCTAATACACTACTATGTGTATAAGGTACCTCTTACAGAAAAATAGGAATTGTTCATTGTAGGTCATGTGACCGAACCACAAACAACAGGATCACCTGACGGCCATCAAGCGCCAAGGTCAGGTGACTACTCATTGACCAATTAGCATGCAGCAACACATGCTGTGGACTGCGGATGTATTGACTCAGAGTATCTACATGTATATAAGAACAAGGAAAGCAACCTGAGACCCTCAGTTTGCTTTATCTCATCCACCACCACAGTGTACTACGTAGCCACTAGAATACAATGCACAGAACACCACAGACAACGACCAGACGTCTAAGAGTAACAGAAAGCCACCGCTTAAGAAGCACCCAGCAGAATAGAAAGAGTACATCACGACATGATGCCTATTATAATTTAATAAGTTCCCTGATAAATCATGGATTTAATTGATTGATTGATTGTATTTGATATCCTTGATGGGATCGAATGATTAACTAGCATCTTTTTTTGTAACATCTAATAAAGAAACCAGTGCCTGGATAGTGGGAAGATTTACCTGACTGCATTTGGTTATATCATTAGGCTTGGGTTGGATGTACAATTAGGTCAAATTTTCTAGTGTAATTGCCTTATGAAATTTGGCCAAATTCCAAGGTGTAATTACCTGGTGGTATTAGGCCTAATTCTACACTGTAATTGCACAGTGTAATTAGGGGGTGTTATGGGGGCTAATGATAGCAGGGGGTAGGGTAAAAGTGTAATGGA
The DNA here is from genome assembly GCA_019677355.1 of Ceratobasidium sp. 370. Taxonomy (NCBI): domain Eukaryota; kingdom Fungi; phylum Basidiomycota; class Agaricomycetes; order Cantharellales; family Ceratobasidiaceae; genus Ceratobasidium; species Ceratobasidium sp. 370. Next base: position 11,278 of record WSLN01000237.1, read on the forward strand.
CACTGCCAAAATGGCAAACGCAAGTTAGCTCGCGGGAGCGCGCCAGGGTTCTCCTGACGCTCGCCGAGCACAGGGAGCCCGTATATGGGGTTCGTGAGCACTCACGAGCACCCATATGGGACCCAGGAGCGCTCGCGAGCACGAGTCATGTGATCGCGAGCACCCATCTGGGGCTGAGGAGCGCTCGCGAGCACGTCGATGGCGCTCCTGCGCGCTCGTTAGAGCTCGGGCCGTCTGTCCGGTCCCCCCTGTGTATAGGCTATGAGCAATAAAAAAAAAACTAAGTCGAATCGCGAGATACTAAGCCTACGCACCTAGTTTGGCCCGTGGAAGTATGTGAGCCTCAGCGGCGAACACGCGAGGACTGGCGCTGTTGAACTGGGCGTGTTCATTCTTAGTCTGTGCGGGTGGAGGCATATGGAAGGATTCATTTGAACTCAAGGGCGCACAGGGACAGAGGTATGAGACGAGAGAAAAATGTGTAAATTCTGACAAACCAAACGCGCGCATGTCACGCGTAGGTACAATGCTAACGTAGCGCAATGGAGGGGCAGATCGAGAAAGGGTGGAATATAAATTGGAAGGAGGATAGGCCGGCGTGCTGCAAAATACCTACATTAATGAGTGCGTTGCACCAAGTTCGTGCGATTCTACTCACCTCAATTATGAACCGTGCCAGCATGTGGCACGGTCGAATGCAGGTAGAATGCGGTGCTGAGGTCGCCTACCGCACGAGCCGCAAGAGCCGGTCCTGCATGCGCGGCCGACGGTGCCGCCAGTGCTGAATGAGTCGGAAGAAATTATTATTGTAATAATGGTTGAGCCAGAAGTGCTTGCTGATAGCGAAGAGGTCCGTATGGGTTGTAAGTTTGAGTTCCGGGTCCAGCAGGTGAAATTTCGGGGCGAGGTGGCAGGCGAGCGCGATGTCCGAGACGGGCATTACTAGAGCGTGGCGCCGGTTTCGAGAGTCATAGCTGGGACAGGTCGAATGCATCCCAGTGAATGGGGATACGGACGAATCGAATGGCGTGAAGACCTCCACGTACGCCAGTTGACCGGAAAACAAATACTTGATATGAGCGGGGAGGGTGAAAAATGCACGTACGCGACCAGCGCGGTAACCTGGGCATCGAGTATTGTCAGCGCGTGCGAGATGGGGAAAGATAGGTATAAAATGTGTCTCCGAGACACGCAACTCACGTAGGATTCCGTGTTTCTCGTATACATCTTCACTGGAGCCTGATATGAGAAACGCAGTGAGCGGGCACGAAAAAAGACTGCTGCGAGAGAAGCTTACGTAGACGGTTCGGCCTTTCGGAGTACAATGCCACGTCCCAGACAGGCTCTTGACGAAGCCGATTGCGGGCGTCCCACACTGGCGGGCTGGCCCGCACTACATCTCGTCGGCGAGGATCGAAAGGAGCGAAGTCGAGAGGCTGGTGGTAGAGGTAGAGTTTGTGCCAGACGTTAACGTAGTTGTGAGGTGAGATCAGGACATCGTGTGGTGGAACGCCGAAGCGATGGCCAAGGAAAGCGGTGATGGCAGGGATGACATCCGATGCGCCGTAGTGGTTGATTACGTCACGAATAGGAACCTTCTGTTTGGTCGGGTTTTTGGCCATGTGGCGGCGAGGATTTGGGTAAGTAATTGCTCCTGGCGTTTCCCCCAACAGACCCCCGTCCTCGTTGGCAGCTGTCGAACTCTCGATACACGCCTCCTCGTTGCGCAGCTCTAAAACCTCAACCGTCTCTTCGTCTTCGTCAATGTTGTCCCCGTCAAAATACCCCTCATCGTCCTCATCGTCCTTGTCTTGATCCAAGCCAAGGTACATATCCAGGTAAGCCCGGTGGATTCGGATGGCCTCCTGCCGCTGAAGATATGTAAGCATCTGCGGCAGAGGCCGTACCTTGTTCGATGCCCGCCATGGCTCTTTCGCATACTCGATGTGTAGGTACTCTGGCGTCTCTGTGCTGAACCCATCAGGTGTGCCCATCTGTCGAATCAGATGTGCGTAATGACTGAGCATATGAAGTTTAGGGATTTTATCAAACCGTGCACTCGACTTGTACACGCCCTTCGCGATCAACAAGTCCTTGAGCTCGTGGAACCGTGCCAAGTCCCTCTCCATCGCTGCGAGGTCCGTGTCGGTCATGCTTGGCGCCTGTGCCCGGAACGCGAAATCGATAAGCGAGCGCACCATGTCGATCAGTTCAGACGACAAGGTACCAGCCACTACAGGTAGGATTTGCGCGGCCATTTGCTTGCTCTCGCGACCTGTCCATTGCTGAACGCCTGTCACCCCTTTGCCAAAGTGTCGTAACCCTTCGGCCTTCGGCATCGCCGCCAATCGCTCATCCAACTTTTTGTCGCCTACAAGATGCCTGAGCCATCGAAGGAGGTGGGTTTTAAACACCCCCTGGTGGATCTGGTGCAGGAGATCCGGCATAAAGCATGTCGCCAGGTTGAGCTCCGGTATGTCTCCCCACCATGGCCACACCGGTTTTAGGCTAAGCGCCTTTAGCTCGACGACGCGCTTCTGGGCGAAGTAGGTGTGCAACGCGCCCAATGTCTCCTCGCGGTCGCGGAGTTCCGCCTGGTGATTGAGGTCTCCCCGGCCGGTATATTTCGTCTTGCAGATTGGGCAGCTGCCCTCCGACGTGCATGACTGCATATTTTGCTCTGGCCAGTCAGCGACATACGCAGCGATCTGAGGGAAGACACGACGTAGGCGGCCGTCTGGGCACCACATCTCGATACCGTTCTTGGAGGCCTCGCGCAGGGGCTCAAGTATCCGCTCCATTGACCGGTGGACAAGCTCGGCCTTTAAACGCCGGCGCTCCTCATCGTTCTCGACATCCTCAAATGGGTCCACAGGTAAGTAGCCGGCCACGGCTGTTCCTCGTCTTTTCTTTTTTCGTCGACGCCTTTTTGAAATGTTCGCCAGTGACACGTACAGTGGGTAGGCCCGCTGGCCTCCACACATGACGGAGAGCGTGGTCTGGTCAGTCGCGATTATCAATGGCACAATCGTAGCGTCGCGGTGCCCCTCCTTCGCAAGTTTCTCCTGCCGAGAAGGTGAGTATTTTTCGGTCATTAGAATGGAAACAAATGCTCACCTGTTCATTCCACCACCATTCAGAGTAACATGACTCCCCCCACACACGCTCCTTCATCGCTGCCGACGTCCAGACCTTTGCCGGCGCGGTTTTGAAGGAGCCCTTGAGGGTTGGGTCTGCCATCATTTCACGAGTCATCTTGATGATGTCTCGCGTTACGACGTATTGTGTGCGTGGCCGTTTCCCATCAAATATGTCGATCTTGCCTAACTCGAACGGGGGGCCGTGTTTCAACTTGTCGACGTCCGAGTGCATGTTGGCGGCATTGCACCATGGGGTTTGGCCTCGATACTATATAATTATTCTCTTAGCTCATCTACCCTTGTGTTCCTAATCGTTTACTGACCTTTGAGCTTTTCAGATGTCGATCCTTCGCTGCGTCCGTCATGCCCGACGTCGAAAGCAGTTCTGCCGTCTCGAAATGTTCCAGGTTTGCCATGTGTCCGCAAGACCGCATGTGCGCCTCCAAGTCGATTGGAGGTACGCAGTCATTTGATATCGGAGCCCCTGCTAACGGGTCAGGGAAGTCCTCCACAAAGAAACCTTTGTGGCGACGCAACCGACAACGCACCCCATGTCCACGACCGGTTGCTGGCGCATGGGTTTGTGTGGACGGTCCCGGTTGTTGGCCTGCACCCGCGTTGGGCGACGTTTCACCGCTCGCAGGCACAGGAGGTTCCGGCGTATCGCAAGCGGGTGGATCGGCCAACCCCGACATATTGCCTTCGTCGGGGACGGTTTCTACGGTCGGCTTTGGCCACTTTCTGCCGGATGAGGGAGTGGGTTTCTCGGTCAGCGCCGGTGTGTCCTCGCCGGGGGCGGTCTCCTCGGCCACCTTCTGCCGCTTGCTGGCCAGCGCTTGTGGGTTGGCCGTGTCCAAAGAGCCTGGTTGGGCAGTGCCATTAGACTTGGCTGCCGCTTGCTGCCGACGTTCCGCCCTCTGCCTTTTCATTGCCTTGATAATCACCATGTCTCGTGCGGCCTTGCACGCTGGAGTGTCCGCTATGTGCTGGCATCGCTCCAAGCTGCTCGAGAACGCCCTTGGGCAGTAGTGGCAGCGTTTAAGGTCGGCTGGGGTTGATGGGAGCAAGGTGTTTGTTGCTGACGAGGATGAGGCAGATAGCGTGGACAGTAGGGACGCAGCTCCGTGCCTGGGGCGCAACGATATGGAGTGGGGAGGCATTGAGCAAGCGGTTCAGGGAGGCGTGCCGCGTTGTAGAGGAGCAGGTGGTTCGGGGGAGGCGCGTTGTGTTGTCGAGGTACGTTTGACTGGGACCCAATTGCGAGCTCGTATAGATTAACTCTGCTTTGCATTAGATAGCACTCCGCCCTATTTTCTTGGTTGTGTGGATGCCCCCTCGATCAGCCATTCAGCCCCGACTCGTCGCGTACATGCTTCGACTCCGACTTTGCGATACCTTGTCTCAAACAACCCAAAGTGATCGATTCTCGTTCCTTTCCCTTGCCATTCTCGTTTCTCCACCACTGACTTGCCACATTGCCTAATTAGGTTAATTACTCGGACCAATTGCGTCACCAACTCCACTTGCCACCCCACCCTGCAGCAACCTTCGATGTTCTCCGCTCCTCACCGCACATTCCCCTGCGCTTCCTTGTTCGGCACCTCGGCCTCTAACATATACCTTGCCTTTTTCTTTTCGCGGCGCTCCACCCTTACGTCACTGACACACTTCCGATACCTTCGTCTCCAATTGGCACTTCTTGGCCGGTGACCGCTTGGCGCCCTGGCTCTGTTTGGCACCAGTTGTTGAATGTGTTCCGTTTCAACTGATACCCGCACATTGTGTCACCCGCCAATCCAAAGGGTTTTTTGCAAGTCACCGTGCGTCAGCTGTCTGTTTGGTGCTCGGACCTTGTTTTGCTGACCGAGTCGCACAGGTCATTTTCTCGTTCGCTATTTCTTGCTTCGACAGCAATTTTATTTGGTATTATCTCTGTTCCAGATATCGTCCACACCCAATACCGCATATAGCCAGCCTTAACTATCGTCGATCGGGCACTCATTAAAACCTCAGTTGATATTAATGTGATGTCAGCGCGATTCATTACCATCGTTGAATGTGTTTCTGTGGGCGCGCTGCCCTTGCTTCGATTGGGGTACCATTTTCTTGAATATTCGTTTTCATCTTTGCTTCTCTCTTTTTGCTTTCCCTTCTCAATCGCTTGAATGAAACTGACCAATCTACCTTTGGAAAGTACACAGGCCCAAATGAATGAAAATGCATGCTCCACCTTGACTGCAACGGTGGACCTTGCTAGTGCGACTTGTCGACTTCGAGCATCAAGTACGAAAGGGATGAGGCGGGACTGACCCAGCTTAGCTGAGCCTTTTTTCTCTATTTATACGCTGGGTTTTCCGCACTGACTCTCCATCAACTGATCTCTCCGTCTGCTCACCACGTCCCGACCACATCCACTCCTGCATGTCTCGTCCTCCTGGCGACATCGTTAAGTCTCAGCTTGCTGACAACCTTCCCGACCCCGACGCTCGCCCCATTACTCCCGAGCCCACAACTCCATCTGTAAGTAACGCGTTCGAAGTGTTCGAGCGGCTAACTGACGACTTGACACCCCTTTAGGGCGTTCGACGTGGCCATGCACTCTACGACACCCCGGAGAAGGGCGAACAGTCCTCCGAGGCGAGGTCCGGGCCCCAAAGACGCCGATCGACCGAGCACGGCGACTGGTACCGTATGTATTCCCTTTATGTCTTTCGCCTCTTACTTACGGCACCGATAGGCGCGGACGAAACCCGCAAGGCCAACATCCGCAAAAAGCAGAACGATACCCGCCGGTACAATGCCGCCATGCGTGCCCGAATTGAAGAGCCCCCCAAGCGCAACAACAATGACCAGGGCAATGGGGAGGTCGAGCCACTCCCCGAGGCCCAGCTCCGCCGCCATAAGGGGAAGACAGCCCGGGATTTGCCTCGATCACCGACGCCTGGGTCGACCGACCATGAACCAGAGCCCGACCCGCCGACTCAGCAACAGACTAGTGCGTACATATACCCAGATTCTTTACATTACTAACACTGTACGGCAGGTGGGTCACAATACACATACGTCTATGAAACGCTCGACCATGATGGCCTCGTCAAGTACGCGCAAGAGAAACTCTGTTTTGATCTCAGCAAAAGCGACACACAAACCATTCTCGCGCTCCTCCAACTCGCCGAGGGCCAACAAGCGACTCAAGTGGGACCTGCGCAACAGCCGGCTACGGTGAGTATTCATTATCATTATCGTTACTATTTTATTCTATTATTTACACCACGCACAGATCGATTTCCAGCAGGGTTCCCCTCTCCAAGTAGGCGGTGGCTGGCACCTTGAGTCCACCCCCTTGGGGATGGGAACTTCTGGTCCTCGTGCGGCCAAGCGCGGATCTGACATGGTTGACACAAGCAACGAATCCAGCAAACGGCAACGTGTTGAGCGGGAGAACGACACGGCCACCGAATCCGAGAGCGAGGATGAATCCCTTGTTCGTCTTGGTCCCGTACGTGTTGCCGCCGAACGCATCATTCGGTCATGCTCCGGCACACTCCCAGCCGAACCTCAGCCACCTCTGCCAGGCACCCACGCCCCACCTCCTACACGTGAGATCACCCCTGCCACTGTGCTCGCGTCGACTGCTCCTTCGCGCACCCAGTCCTTTGGTGCTACGCCGTCCCAGGTTGGCCAACTGATGCCACCACTGCCGATGCTCCTCACACCCCCACGTGGACCAGTTCACGCTCGTCTGCGTGGGAAGGCCCTGCAACGCCATTTCGACCGGGCGGATCGTGATGCCCAGGCTGCTGAGGCTGAGGCCGCACAGGTGGCGGCCCCGGATCCAAACGAGGAGGTCGACGAGCTGGAGCGAACAGATAGCGAGGAGGTGCCTGAGACTGAGGCCAATGGCTCAATTGCATCATGGCACTCTTTGGTCCGGAAGCCCCAGAGTACCCCCGCTTCCGCTCCTGCTCCCGCCCCCAGCTACAACCGAAACATGGCCAGCCAGCGCACCTACGGCAGCGCCCGCTCTCACGCCCCGCCCCCATCCAACGCCAAGGCGGTCAGTCCAGACATCGAGCCAGACGACCTTGAGTCCGACGATCCCGACCCAATTACCTGACTGAATTCTCCAAGTTTGACCACGGCCGAACTCATTCGAAGGGAACGGACTCGGGCGGTGGCAGCAAAGGTACATGCTGAGATGCGTGATCTGGCAGATGGGCGCCCACGTCCCCGCCGCCTGTTTGTGCAGGCCTCGCAGCCTCCTGTCTCTCGTCTTCAGACTCGGCCACCACTAGGTGCAACCGCTGACGTGCCCGGAGCCCATACACGAGGAACCCGGAAGCTCGATCCTGTCTCCGCAGCTCGTGCCGACATGATCAATTTTAACAAGGCAGTACAGCAAGAGCGCGCAACGGGCTTCGTCCAGAGTGTCACACGCCAGAGTGAGCGTAAAGCCCGCTGTGCGCCCCCTGCTTCTCGTCCTGCTGATGGGTTGCTTGAGGATGATGAAGAGACGCTGGCACAGGCCGAGGCTTATGCAAAATCAAAATGGCCGGTAAGTTCTTTTGTTTCTAATTTTATCTTTCCTCAATACGTACTTACGACTAGTCTGCTCCCCTGTCCCGCGGTCGCAACCGAAAAAAAAAGCCCCTTGCGCATGATGTGTCCGGTATTGAGCGGCAAGTCCTTGTTGTCGCAAAAATTCACCTCTTTGCGTATGCCCTTGTGGAGGGGTCTACCAGACACGTGCGACTTTTCTCCGGTGGGCTGCTGCAGTGTATTACGCAACATGGATGATGGAGTTGCCGACGACGAACTACATTAAGCCACCCGACGAATATTTGGAGATTGTACGTACTTTTCGATCTTTCTATTGTCACGTCTTGCGAATGACAATCGCTTCTAGATGGTCAATAACCTTGCAACCGCACGCGGCAAGGCGAAGGAGATTTTACGCCCGTTTACTGAGAGCGTGCACGAGTTTGTGCACCGCCTGCTCGACCAACAGATGATCCAGGAGAACCTTAATAAGTTCAACCTGCTCTACCCGAACAACTTCCACTGCTTGGTGAGTTATAACTGGCAAATTTCCGCCCGCATATATCCTGATTTTTTCGTCCTAACAGACTTATTGCCCTCGCAAGGGGCACTACAAAAGCCCTGACCTCGCCCATGCTATCACTGTTACCTTTTTCCATGGGCCTAGTGCAGTTGGCATGATGTTCCCGGACTACTTCCGGGACATGCCATTGACCATTGTCGCGTTTGTGCTAGCAATTGTAAGCTTTCCCCCCCCCTCTCTCCGCTCAACACGCGTGCTTATATGTTCATCATCTGTTAGTGGCAGTTTTGTATCGAGGAGTGGTCCAATGGGTGGCACCAAAATGGTGATCTCGGCATGGCAGCAATGCGCGAAAAGTACGAGGCGCACCTAGCCGGATTGAAGGAGCTTCGTGAAATCGCCCCAAGGCGTATGGCCAAGCTTCAGACGAAGTGGCGCAAATATGTCGAGTAAGTTAAATTGTATTCCATTCGACATGCAACTAATAATATTAATTTCTAGGCAATACTCCGGCGTGTCGTTCACAGACCCAGAGGAAGACGAGGCTGGTGGCTCACGTCCATCGGAAATGCGCCCCGACACACCAGACCCAGACGCAGATGGGGTAGACCCAATGGACACCCAGGACCGTATGAGTGTCGAAGAGCTCAACGACCAATTGTTCGAGACCGCACGCCAAGAGAGCCTGCGCGACAGGATGCATTGGAGACAGGGAAGGGGGATCCTATAGCTGGTGGAGGTCGGGAGCAGGAGGCGCCGGGTGGATCCAGGAACCCCCCTGGGTACCC
>WSLN01000239.1:2777-16524 GCA_019677355.1 Ceratobasidium sp. 370
GAGAGAAAGAATTGCTTGTCTGCGGCGAGCTCACAGGTGGCTTATATAGGTCACGCTAGGCGCCTATCTCCAAACAAACAATGACAACACGGCTCTCAAAACAAACTGGCTCCATATCACGTGATTTAACGCTCAAACCAGAGTAGCATATCGAGTGCGCTGTGTACAACAAAGCAATTATGTTACAATATATACAGGTTTATCGTGTTCTCTCTAGCTTCGCGAATCCATCATTTCGTGGATTTTGCCTTCACAGGTAGCTCTCCCTTGCCAAAGTCTCCTGAGTGCCATGTCCCTGTCATGCTAAGAGTGGTACCAAGACCCTTAAGTGTCTCGACGTGAAACTCTTTGTAGGGGAATCGCTCTCCGTCAATAGAGAGATTACCTGATTCGTCGTGGGGTCGCAATCTATATGCCTCAGCTTTAAAATAGTGTTGCTATAAACGAAATGATTAAGCCGCGTAAAGCTCCAAGCCTGCTGGCTCTTACTGATGGCAACCAGAACTGGTCTCCCTTCTCCGCGCCCGAGATCATTTTTAGCATAAGTGGTCTGGAAACCTGTTACATACCACTAAGTAGCAGCCAGATGATTGTTGAGAACTACTTACCAGCTCTTGAACGGAGACGTCGACTAGGCCATCCAACGGTAGAGACACGGGGAATGCCATCATATCTCTTCCAACGTATGGCATTGTTCCCGCACTATTAAGAGTCGGTTCAAATCGGCAGAGCTATAAATAGGGAGGCTTACTAGACATATAAAATGGGCTTTTCGAAAGTGAACCATCCTGGCCCATCGATATCTTCGTGAGCGAATCGTGGCGCTATATCTGTGCGTAGTTCCTCCGATGTAAGAGCTGTTGTTGAGCTCATGTTGCTTCCTAACGCAGCGGGTGATTGAGATTCTCGAAGCGCCCGAGTCATCTCAATCTTGTCGCGCTGTGCCACTTTCATTGACAGCGTCATGGAACATGGCTTGTTATTGGCGACTAATTCAGCGGTAAGCCCTCGGCGTCGGTCGATCATCCACGTGAAACAACTCACCCCCTTTCAAATACCCGGCAATAAATCTTGTGTCGCCCATCCATCGCTGCGCAGTGCTATCAGTACAAATTCCACTGAACTTGGAGACAATAGTGGACAAACTATATTTTCGGTGCCCAGGTCGAGGTCAGCCATCAGTCCAATAGCTTGAGATAGGAAGGATATACTAGTCTCGCCGTCTTGCGTGAAGGAGCACAAGTCGTATGACATTTTCTTGCCTGAAGAGGCAATTTAGTTATATTAAACTTGCGAGCGGCCCTTGCGATACCTTTGATAGCGTTGAGCGCCGCAAGAGCAACGTCGAATCCTTCCTGCAAACATATAGCAAGTTAGTGGCGCCGTGCTTCGAGTTGTGTGCCCCGAGCTTACCTTGGCTCCAAACAGGTTAATGGAAAGAGCATTACCGCTACCAGCAGGTATGGGACATATAGGAAGCGCAAATGCCTTCGCAGCATCGGGTCGCTTGCGGAAGCCGTTCATGACTTCAAAAATAAGACCATCTCCCGAGACTGTAAGCAACGCATCATAGTCCAGTGAAAAAGATTCGGCAAGCTCGGTCGCATGCTTGGAGCGCTCAGTGACTGTCAAGATATAAGATTCATGGAGTATTCAGGCTCCAAAGGTACGCACCGACTGCGTCTACTTCGCAACGAGCTGCAGCAAGGACAGGCTTGACCTGTTTCTCAAAAATTTGAAGGCCATATCCCTGAGGGAGAAGGTAAGTTCGTGTAAGGACAACCCCTCTAAGCCGCACCTTGCCACCAACGGGATTAATCAGCACTTTCAGCCGTCGGCGAGGTGTTAGTCCTAGTTGTGGGCTGTGTTGGCCGACGCGCGCTACACTCTAAATAATAAAACCCACCATTGTAGGCTGCGGCCATCAAGTTGGAGACCCATTCTTCGGCTGTCTGAAGCGTCTCAGGATCGCGCAGTTGCCCCTCAATAATCACAAGGGCCAGCGCCTTTCTCCGGCGCGCCAACGTCGCGACCTTGACGACATCGTCCGGCAGTATCTCAGCATGAAGTACGTTCCGAAGGTCAGTGGAAAGCTTCATATTTTTCACCCCACGTTCTATATGATGCTCTTAAAATCGACGCCGAACCGAGAGTAACATTACTTACCATCAACATGCAAAACCGCAAAACCCGACCCCAAAGCAAACCGAATGATTCCATTTTTCTTCTCGATCTGAATGTGCAGCTCTCTAGGTTTTGCAGTATCCAGGGAGGCCTGTGTCATGGTAGGAGGGTGTTGGTGGTTGAAGACAATTTGTCATGGGAAGCTCCTTGATGCTACACAGTTCTAATGAATACCGGCAACCGGCCACGGTTATCACTCGGGTTGTTTCACCCGACACAAACTCTGAAGGCAAACACGCCCGTCTCGATATACCAAAACATGGTTAAAGATCACGCCGCATATACCACCTTTGAACGCCTACCCTTGGTATGGTGGCCACCCTTGCAAAGCCCACCGTGCATTCTGTTTACTCACGCTCTGTAAGCGGGCAGGTCTCGAGCGGGTGCCGAATTCACCATTACCTGACCATGAAAAACCTGAGGTATACCTATACTCGACCCAGTTAAGGGCGGGGTTGAAGTCGTTCAAAGAAACACATCAACTCCCGATTCCGAAGCAAATTATATCATTGCCAGAGTACTATTATACGAGCAGACTACCCCCAAACTTGGATTAGGTACGGTTCAAACCATGTTCGGATATTATTGCAATGGGGGCGAGTCTCGAAACATTCGACCGGGAATACATTTTGTTGGCACTCAGAGGAAGGGAGCAAGAAACGTTTATCTGACGATATGCGCGGGCTAAGATATGGGTAACTTGGAAGGAGCTCTCCGGGTCTGGCGTTGGAACCGCGCTTGGCTCGAGCCTCATAGGCGGATGGCGACCACGTTCTATCTTGGCCTATTAACACCCGACCACGGGAAGAATGCACAGGAAGTGGCGACGTAGGCGAAGTGTCAGGCGAGTACTAAAATATAAGCCATTATAGTGGGCAAGCTCAAAACCTTGCGGGGATAGCGCTACATACCGACTACTTCCTGTTGGAATAATCATCCGAAGAGCTCAAGCTCCTGTTGGATCGGTCGCCCGCCGATGCAAAAAGCAAGTCACTACGACTATCGGCGGAAACTGGTTCGAACTGTTGGCCATCCATCTCGAATTTCCCGATGTCCATGCCGCAGTTGTTGCACACGGATCCATTAGATATAGGCTGGTAGCTATAACGACCAGGTTTATAGGATGGGATTTCGTAGGAGAGAATTCGACGAGCTCCGTGATAAACGAGGGCAGGAGCGCAGAGCAGGACTAGTATACTGTAGCTACCTTGACGGAACGCACAGTCAGAGATCTCCTAACTAGGTCCCAGATCGCCTGTACGTAGAGAACTCCCAGATGCGACCCCAGGCGCGGTGAACAATCCAGCCAGGGCGTAGCAGCAGATTCTCGGAGACGTTGCGCCACGCGTCTAATGCATCTTACCACCCGTAAATATCTACTAGCTTTAGTGCGTTCAAGGCTCAACAGAAGTACTCACCACAGTCGGAGACGTGCAAGAAAAAGATCGCAAGGGAAGTTCCTACGCCGTAGGATGGGCGGGAGCAGGAACAGGTACGGGCAGTAAGCCCAACGAATACGTACCTCGGGCCCCTTGGAGATAGGAGATGCTAGCGCCAACGCATCGCATACGCCTACAAGATAAAACACATCAGGATCCATCCTGTGGATCCCAGGGTTAAAGATCGGGAGTCGCTGAGGTTGAATAGAATGTGTTGGACAAGACTAGTTAGGAACAAGATTAATGTCGTTCAATGCTACGCAAACAGCGGCTTTGTGATGACCATTGTACTGTCGTACTGTCTCTCCGGACGACAACTCCCACAGTCGTGCGACATGATCAGAAGATGCTGAGGCCACGAATGAGTTTTCATACAGAGCATAATCATTGCGTACATACCTGTGACCAAATAAGCCGAGTCTGCGCTGAATGCAGCATCCCACACCCAGCGTTGATGACCATGTAAAGTCTTATCAAGTTTGAACTCGTAATTCGACCCAACAAGCCAAATTTTGACGGTCGTGTCTGCTGAGCAGGTGGCGAGATACCTTTCCCGAGTCACCCGAGTGTCAGGTGAGTGGGCAAACCGAAAGACTGGGGGCTCACTTCACGTCTGGACTAAGCAGACAACGTGTTAGGTACTTGTTGTGAGCTTGGAATTTGGTCACGGCTTGGTAGCGAGGCCCGTCCCGTGCGTTTTCGTTAATTTTCCAGACATAGACCCGGCCCTTTGAAATGATCCAATTATGAGTTGCAAAAGCAGAGATTTCCATTTACCTTGTTATTGCCAGCAACTAGACAAGAGCCATCCGAAGCAATGCTGACCGACCGAATAGGCACATCTCCGGCTGGCGCCTGGATATTCCAGTTAGAATAATTGGCAAGACAACGACAGTGCCATTCGTACCAGCTCCACTGTGCACGCCTCTTCTTGTAATGTGAGATCCCACTGGCGAATCCTCCCGGCTTGGTCACAAGAGATGAGTTCGCCCTGGTTAGGATGAATGCATACGTCGTTTACTAAGAAATAGTTACTCAATAGACGTATTATGAATGTACTTGAATTACTTACTTGGTACTTCGTTCTCGTACACCCTATGCAGATTGGTGGTCCTTAAATCCCATATCCGTATCGAACCATCCTCGCTACCGGTGACAACCCATTTGCCTTCTGAATGAAAAGAGACCGAAGTGACGTTGCCCTTGTGCCCTTCAAACACAGCTCTCTGCAACATTTCAGTTTGGTATTCGTATAAGAACCAAGGCCGACTGACCGGTGTAGAGGAGTTCCCGGGAATGTCGTAAATATGAACTTTTGTGTATATTGCGGCAGCAAGCAACCGCTTACTAGACGTACCATCAAGACATTGTTTAACTCGTACGAATTTTAAAGGCTTACTCTGGCGAAATCGATAGTCTGTTCACTTGCTTCCAAGAAAATTAGACATGTCGACGTTGCCAGAAACAGACGGCGACCTACCCCGGATTCCCCTTGCCTCTGTATGGTTCGCGAGCAAAGACCACTCCATGCTTCCCAGAACCTGATTTCATGATCGTAAGATCCGGTTACAAGTACAACCTCCGGGGAATATGGGTTGGTTTGAGACATGGTGTGGTGGTTAACTGGAGTCTTCTCGGCATGAAATAGATTAGATCAATCTAAGCGCTGATTCGAAGTCAAAGTTTACAAACCAGACACCCACCATACCTAATCCCTATACCTCCTGGATTGCTTATGACAATCACTCAAACAAACTCTGCCTGTGTATTTCTCAAACGCGGGAGGTCTTGCTTTGCTTCTGAAGACCATCCCGAAAGTCTGCTCAAGCGACCCCGGAATGAATACGACAATACCTTGGTGGACAAAGACACCAGAAAAACCCAGCATTTGAATATCAAGCCCTCTGGAAATCTGCTACTAAGCTTTAGCACCTCTATAAGAGAACCTGGCCTAGGCTCGCTGCGTGTTCTGTCTGATCCGATTTTGTTGGGTATTATCAGCATATTGGCCGCAAAGGATGTCCTTTATTTAGGGTCCTGCTCAAGAGCACTGTTTGCGTACTGCGCGCACCAACCGATTTGGAAAGACCTCTTTGTCCGCGTCTCGGATGGCAAACTCGACGGCTGGGCTGGAACCTGGCGCAAAACGTATTTACAACTGTTCGAACCCACTGGGCTACCTGTAGACCGGGACGATCAGTATATGCGACGTATTTTCGAAACCCCCGCGATTGACTGTGCTGGCTTGTTCTCTGACGAACTTTACCAGCCATACTTGTGCGCGAATACAGACATCGCCCGCTATTTCTATCCACGCGGTACCCGTCGTGATGGAACAAGCATCCCTCCTCGTTCCACTATGGCTCGTGTTGAGGCGAGCCGTACGACCGCCGAAACATTCGAACAAGATTTCGGTTCGCGATCGGAGCCGGTTATCGTCTCCAATGCACTCAACCATCTCTTTTGGCCCGCATATTCTGCGCAACTGGGCGAACGTGGGGCTTCTGCACCACGGTGGGCGTTTGAGAATCTGCTCCAGAGATTTTCCCAAACATCTTTCCGTGCTGAGGCGTTCGACTGCAGCCTGCGAACGTATAGCGAGTATGCCTCCAACTGCTCGCAGGACGACGCTCCAGTATACTTGTTCGATAGCGGATTTGTCGAAAAGACCACAAGTGACGGCGACTTGGGGATGGGTGCAGACTATGATCCGCCAACGCTCTTCGGCGAAGACCTGTTCAAACTTATGGGCGACAAGCGACCAGATTATCGTTGGCTCGTAAGCTGTTTCGGCTATGAGATCCATTGTTTAATTCACCCAACTTGCCGTTTAGATAATAGGGCCCGAAAAGTCAGGCAGCACTTTCCACAAAGACCCCAACGCGACGAGTGCTTGGAATGCTGTAAGTTGGTTATATTTTGCTCGCAGTACATACAAAAGTGCCCACCAAGATCATAGGTAATCACCGGGAGTAAAGGGTGGGTGATGTTTCCACCCGATGTATGCCCTCCTGGTGTGTACGTTTCTGAGGACGAAGCGGAAGTCACATCGCCACTTTCGCTGGCAGGTTAGCTACTCCTTTCTTCCGTTTGCGTTTGACACCATAAGGAATAACAACTCTGTCAGAATGGTTTATGTCGTATTTTGATGCTGCGTGGGCGGAGTATGGGCCAAACTCTAGCTCTGCAAATAACCGCGGCAAAATGCGAGTCGGTGTGTGCCATGCTGGAGAGATTGTCTATGTGTATGCCGGTTTTCGCATCTACTCCTTGTTGTACGCTAATTGACCTTGTTACTTTGCTAGGCCAAGCGGCTGGTGGCATCTGGTCGTGAATCTTGAAGCGTCTGTCGCAGTAACTCAGAACTTTGCCTCCGAACACGAAGTGAGTAGCGATTGGTGTGATACGTGCTCGTATGCTGACTTTTGGACGTGTAGCTTGTGAATATACTCCGCTTCATGCGTGATAAGGCTGACCAAATTTCGGGATGGCCAGACGACATCCAGTGCACTGAGCTCTATGACACCTTCTGCGAGGTACTTCGACGGGAGAGGCCTAGCATACTCCAAAGAGCCCTGAAAGTGCTTGATAGATCGTCCAAAAAAGGAGCAGGCGAACAGCGGAGTGTCTGGGATCAAGTCACGAAATCGCGGGCGGAAAAAGTGGATCAAGGATTTTCGTTTGGGTTTGAAGTTGATGACGATGACTCGGAGGGTACAACAGGGTAGTTTGCCTTTGTTCATACGAGTGAGTTTGAGTGGGGTATGTGGCGTAAATGGAGCGTGTTATCTAAAATTTGTCGTTTTCCGGGGATACGAAATCTGTTCATATGTCCAAATACCCAATAAAAACATACAAACTCTGCTATCGCACCCACAGTCGTATACAAAGCAAACTTGATAGCGCAATGACGACGAGAGCAAACACATGCGGGACTATCTACTGACCAGTCACTGTCAGCACACGGTTACTAATCCGACTTTATTTCACTCACTAGCTCCCCTTCAGCTTTCGAGATAGGCCCTTCGGGCTCACTTCGTGGCTGAGAACTTGAAGAACCGGATGGGCGCAATCCAAGGTACTCTGAGACAAACACCCGCATCACCATATTCCAGTGTTTCAAAGTGGGTAAATGCAGCGCACTCGCATCGTCCTAGGAGGAAAGTTATTATCGGGCAGTTGAATGAATCCATAGCACATACCGCCAGCGTATGCCAAACTCTAGGGAAGGGAGACGTAATAATGTGCAAGATGTTAACACCCCTCTCTAAAAATGGTAAATGGTCGTCCTCAATGCCACCCCAAGAAGCTTGGTAGCCTGTTCGGGGTATGAAGAATCCACTTCGATGAGGGTCCCACTTGAAGTCCTTCTCGTCCAGCGCGCCAGCGGCACCTAGTCGAGTTTCGGCAGACGCCATCTCGTCAAAGAGCCAGCCCGTCGAGGGGAAGTAGGAACGAATAAGGGGACGTGCTGCTCCGAGGAGGTCGAGAAGAACAAAGTGTTCGATGGTAGATAGAATCGTTTGAGAGGGATAAAGTCGTCGCTTCGCGTTTGGTTCGACGTATGTTGTCGCCCATTTCTCTGCCAAGTGCCTTGGCAAGCGCGGAACAAGGCGTTAGAGGGCAAATAATCGAACATAGCAACGTGAATCCATACCGTGCCCCGTAAACCGAATCTGTGTGAGTCCAATCCTTGAATGCCTCCTCTCCATCGAGAAACAAAATTTGCAACGTGGTATGAACCGCCTCGTTATTATCCTCGTCTTCCTCCCCAGAGTCTATCCTTTTCTGCCTTTCGCTTAATAAGGGATCCAAGGTTTGGGCCAAGTCGAGCAGTATTGCACAGGGTGCTGCCGAGTCTGTTGCGCCTACAAACTAGTATTAGCATCAGTACCGACCCGAATTGACTAAATTAGTGCACATACCTGGTTCTGAGGGTATGTAGCAAAGAACTTGCTATCAAAGTGTGCAGCAAGTACAAGCTTGCGGGGTGCATCCGGGTCTTTGGTAGCTATCACATTCGTGAAGCGCTTAGTGCCGTAGGGGGTGGTGTCCGTGAATGAGTCTTCCTCAACGTGCCAGTTCATGGCTTTCATCGTTTGGACCAGATAGTTGCGGACAGCAGTGTTGTTCGCGGTATCAGCTATAGAAAGTTAGTTATTCCGCGTTAGGAGGAAGCGTGCGAGAACATACGAGGTCTTGGTATCAAGATATGCGCCAAATGAGACTTGGGGTTCGTGTGGTCAACATTATACGTGACATTCTTTAGAGTAGCAACCGTCAACAGGTCAGAGGCAGATAATTTCTTGAAGCTCCTCGGAGTATTTTGACATAGTACGGACGCGAAAAGCCAAGTAATAGCCCCGAACCGGAGGACAGCACCCATTCTCAAGGTCGTCGTTGCTGGCAGAGCTGAATCGAATTTCCAATTGCGCGTCCGGCTCTGGCGCTTACCACCCAGCTCGGTTCTCATCAGTCATCACGCTTGCCGTGTCTACATAAACTCCAACTCGACCTCGACTACGTTCATCTTGTTTCTTAGCAGCAAGCGAACTTCTACTTCCAACTCGATCTACACTGTAATGGCCGAACCTGCACCTCCCACTGTCCCGTTCTTCAAAAAGAAGTCGCGCGCTCGCCCCACAACTGCTCGCCAACGCTCAGCATCACCCTCAGGTGAGGCGGGCTCCTCGACATCCGCCGGTCCTTCCAAAACTCAAGTCGTACTTCCCAAAAAGCGACAGGCGCACAACCCGCTCATCCAAGGTACCAAACGCGTGCGGACCGAAAACGACGATGGGCCAGATGTGCAGTGGCGGGCTGGTCAGGGCATCACGCGCGAGGAGGCTGAACTGGAATTGGCGGCGATGGATGGGGAAGAGGCTGCCGAGGTTCTGAGGAAGGCTGCGAGGGATGCTGGGAGGGAGGACCTGCCGGATGACGGACAGTATCGCGGGCAGGCTGCGTACAAGAACCACATCAAGAAGAGAGAGGGAGGCGAACCGCCGAAAGCAATGCGTATAGGCCCTCAACGTGGCTCTAATACAATTAAGACCGTCACAGTGGTTGATTATCAACCTGATGTCTGTAAAGACTATAAAGGTGAATAATCTAATCCTCTAGCGCTGTTAATCGCTAACATACTCTTGGTAGAAACTGGTTATTGTGGATTTGGGGATACCTGTAAATTCTTGCACGATCGTGGAACCTGTGAGTCTCATAACCTACATCCCTTGAAACCTACTAACGAAGATTCCTAGACATGCAAGGATGGCAGCTCGACAAGATGGCCGCGGCGCCCCAACAACAAGGCGGCGACGACTCAGACTCTGATTCGGACGAGGACGTTCCCTTTGCATGCTTCATCTGCAGGAAGGAATATACCGACCCGTATGTATTTCGTGCTTTGTTACTGTTCCCGGTACGTTGACACGTATATCTAGCGTCGTTACTCGATGTGGGCACTATTTTTGCAGTGCTTGTGCGATTAAACGTTTCGCGAAGACGCCGAAATGTATTGCTTGTGGTGCGCCAACTGGCGGTATCTTCAATCGGGCCGACAAGATTATCAAGAAGCTCAAGGAAAAGAGAGCTGCGAAAGAAGCAGAGGCAGGAAAAGACAGCGACGAGGAAGGAGATGGTCCGAAGATATCCATTGGGGACTCTGATAACGAGGGTCAGAGTGACTAAGTGCGAATTCCCAACCAAATGTTGCTGGAGGCCTGTATTAGCACTTGTACGCTGTGCATCTTATATCTATTGCCCAACCGTTTCCGCAAGCTAGAAAATAATTGACCGGGTACACAGAGTGATACAGACAACACGAGAAGCAAGTGTGACAGTTTTGGTGGAATATTTTGACGGCATGAGACGTGTGTTGATAAATGCTTGCAAATCCTTTACTGTGGGGGAGGCTGGAAGCTGTACACGAGAGTCAGTACATGTCGAGCAACACAGTAAAAGAGCTTACCCAGGCGGCGGGCCGCTGAAGCCTGGTGGCGGGAATGGCATACCAGGGGGAAAACCTGGGGGCGGCATCCTACAAACACAAGTCAGGCAACGACCGAAGAGGTAACGGAGGTACGCACCCTCGCCCAAAGCCAGGCATACCCGGAGGCATACCAGGCGGGGCACCGAATGGCATAGGTCGACCAGACATGGCTGGCGGGGGCATACCTGCGCGTCCAAGGTTAATAGATGCAGAACAATCCGAAATAAATCATACCAGGCGGCATCATTCCCATTCCGCGACCAGCAGGCATACCTCGCCCAGGACCAGGAGGCAGCTATCCAAGACTATCAGATGACACCCAAATGCACACCACCACCAAAAACGCACCGCGCCCTTTGCCTTGTCATCGTCTCCAGCAGGCGGCGGGCCCTCGACACTAATACTGACTACCGTCTCGCCTCGGAGAATAATCAATCCCAACGTGCGCTTTAACTCTTGCTCGACCGCCTCTTCGCCCTTCTTCTTCGACTTGACGCGTCTAAACTCTTCACAATCGACAAGCACGAGGTTCATATGCTTGTCAAATGCGAGCATCTGGCCAGTGAGCGCACGCCCGTCGTTGAGCGTGACTTTGAGTCTCCAGTTGATGAGACCCAGCATCTTGCCGCCTTTGCTCTTTCCTGGCGCCTGGACAAGAATAAAACATGAGCAGCCATACGACGTGTATGAGACGATGCTCACCATTTTGAGTGAGATTGGAGCTGATACAAAATCAGCCGGAGTTCAAAAATTGGGTTGCGGGTTGGTGGTGGCCGACGCCGCGAGGTACGTGCGCTCAGCAGCGCTTGTGGGTCGTGGCTGACTAATCCAGCGTTGCAACAAATATTCATTTCGTTCGGAATACTGCACGATTTGTTGACACCTGGTGTTTGCACTAGAAATACCCTAAAACCCCGACAGTCCGGACTTGTGTGTTGCCGAGTTGCCGCCCGAACACCATATCAACGTTATCACCCAGACTAGTCTTTAGTTCATTACCTCGCCTCGTTATCTTTGTGTAATTGCACCCCAAGTTACACGTATCACCCTTGCGCGCATTTTTTTCACGGGACTCGGGGGTGTGGGGGAGGCCGTGCCGACAACCTCCATAAAAGGCACCTAAGCGCCTATTACATGCCAAATGTCCAACTCAATTGACGGGATAAGAGTCTGACATCAGAAGGCTCCTCTCTCCACTTTCTCTCATCTCTCTGTGTCCGCAAACTTTTTCCTCGGGATGAGCTCCATCTCAGCGAGGAGTCCGACATCACCCACAAGCCTGAACGGGGCTACCACGACCGAAGACGTCCACGCCGAGCTCCGTGCACTCCACAGCGACGAATTGGTTACAATCTGCCCACCGACCGTACTCGGGACGTTCTACAGCTGGGTCAAAGGCTACCTCAGGTTTCAATGGATGATCTGGGGACATGTACTCACTCTCGGACGTGAGTATTCGGAAATTTGTAGTGCATAGGAGAGACTCATTCGGGGAATAGTAGACACCGACACCGAGACGTTTGAGTGGACGCTCGTGTTCGCGATCATGACCACCCTGTTGCTCGCACCAATGCTTGTGTTTTGCATGATATTTTCGCTCCCAGGCGTCCAGCCGTTTGCGTTTAGACTGTATGCATACGGTACGTAGCCACCTGGCTCCTATCTCTACCCCCCTTCTTTCCACTTATATATTTCTCAATCCACAGCCGTGACAACACCAATGTACGACTCGTGGTGGAACGGTGACAAACGCGCACTCGCCGCCTCGCGCGCCGCGCTCTCCAAATCCGTCGAAGTGCGTGGTTCCAGGTTTGGGGCAGGGAACAACAACCGGAACTATGACCTCGATATCGCTCGTATTCTGTGAGTCGAGTAGCCACAGGTCGCATCGCTATTGTTATCGGGCGGGTTCGAGTGGTGGCGTCGATGTCCATTGATCATCGGTTGATCATGGCCATAGTCCTCGTCACGTTCAACTCGACCACCCGGTTTTCTTTTCTTCTACCATATCTCTGACCTCTAACAACCACCTCCCCGTCGCAGACTCCAATTCTCTGGTCTCGTCTACGAACACGACTCGACCGCCGTCCGACGTGCTTTATCCATCGTCAAAGCCAACACCCCACTTGATATCTTTGGCGCACTACGCGGACGCGGACGCGTCGGGCTCGACAAATTCATCGGCCAAGCCCCAGCTCAACTCGCGCGCGCAGCACTCACGGGCGAAGAAATCGTCGCAGACGTCCTCGGCGTCGACTCGCACGGTCGGGTAGCCGCTGCGATCAACGACACGCTCCTCCCGCCACCACCGACTCCTGCACCCCAGTCGTCGGGACCTGCACCGGGCGATGGAACGATTCGTGCACATCTCGCGTCGGCTGGGATCGAGTATGAGCCTGTGTCAGAGTTGAATGGGGTAGGGAGCGCGTTCGCCGCGCTGTTTTGGCATCCGCAGGAACCGTGGGTTGTTGTTGCCTTCAAGGGGACGAGCCCGACCGAGTTTGATGAGTGGCTGACGGATTTGACGTTTACGAGGGAGGATATTGGCATGCATATTCCTGGATTTGGCAAAGGTAAGTAAGTGGAGGATGTGAGGATAGGGCGTTGACGTTGGGTGGAACGGACAGTGCATTCTGGGTTCAAAGCAAGGGTGTTTCCGGACGAGGTGCGCACGCCGAGGTCGTTGGGCGAACACATGAAAAGGCATGCAGAACAAGTAAGAGACTGGTTCCGAGCCCCATCCGAGCGAAATAAAAAGCAACTACCTGTTCGTACGCCATATGGTACGTTCCCGCTTTCTCCTGCAAGCCGTGTACTCACCCAGGCGTGCAAAGATACCATCCGCGAAGGCGTCCAAATCGTCGCGGACCACCTCACAAGGAACACCGGCATTCACTCGATCAACGTCTACTTTACCGGCCACTCGCTTGGCTGTGCAACTGCTTCACTGACCTATGCCCGTGCCGTCGCAATGCAAAACACGGATTACAAGTCCAACGTGCGGATTCGGGATGCGTATTTGTTTGCGGCGCCCGTGGTTGGGGATGTTAAAACGAGGGACGCGTTTAATCGGACGATGGTTGCTGGGTTACCGAGGTCGATGTGGAGGTTGACAAACGTAAGTGATGAGATT
>WSLN01000240.1:0-12432 GCA_019677355.1 Ceratobasidium sp. 370
CCGCTTATCTGGAGAACGTGTGGGTCTGGGCCGCGGATCACGACCTGTGAGTAGTTGCGCCACTGGATCCGAATATATGGTCTCACACGGTATCCCAATTCAGCGAGGATGGCGGCGAGGGCCAGATTGATGTCTACTCTGGCCGTGGACTTCTCAGCCAGTCGGCCAACGGTCCAGTCTGGCTCATTGGTACGGGAGTGGAACACCACACCCTGTATCAGTACAACATCGCCAACTCCAAGAACATCTACGCCGGCCTGATCCAAACCGAGACGGTGTGTAACCTTTTTTTGTCCTTGAGCGATCGGTGTACTTATCGTCATAACGTTCAGCCTTACTGGCAACCCGCGCCGGCTCCTCCTTCGCCGTTCAGCATCAATTCTGCTTACGCTGACCCGTCGTTCACAAACGGAAACGCTGCCTGGGCTCTTCGCGTGCAAACGTCGTCCAACGTGTACGTTTATGGCGCTGGGTTGTACAGCTTCTTCCAGGTCCGTTTATAACCCTGGCGCTCCTCCACTCGACCTCACAATTCTGGCTGGCAGAACTACGGCCAAGACTGTTTGAACAACTACACCTGCCAGAACTCGATTACCACGATCAGTGCTGATTCTACCGGTGCGTACACACAGTCTTGAGGCTCTACCCGCCCTGACGCTATGTTCCGATCAGATGTCTACGTCTACTCGCTCTCGACTGTCGGTACGACCAACATGCTCAACGTTGGCTCGACTGGAGTGGTCAACCAAAGCAACAACCGCAACGGTTTCGCTTCTACGATGACGATCTGGACCTCGACCACCAGCACACACTAAATACCGGCTTCCCGCAGTGTTCTAACAAATGGGGCTTCGTGGTAGGCGGAAATATGGAATTTGCTAAATGAATAGATTGTCTTTGGCTTAGCTGTACTTGTGGAGCATGCAGCATAAAGTTGGTGTTCTGCAATTGCATTTCCTCTCTATACAATATCAAGCAATCTACGGTAGTAGCGCCCCTTTCGCCTTGATTTTCGCCAAGTAGATACGATCCTCGGCGAACATAAGCAGTCCCCCCGGGACAAACACCAGATTTGCTGCACCCCGTCCCGCCGGGATTCCAGGTACGCCAGAAGAAACATCCAAACCGAGAAGGATTTTACCGAGAAGCGCACCGTGTTTGTTCCAAATCTGAACGCGCGGCAACAATCTATGAGTACATTAAAAAAGCAGGACAATCGAGATACTCACATGTACCCCGTCGAAGCATCCACCATATACATTCCCATCGGTATCTACCTTAATTCCATCAGGTGCAGAGTTGTCCGCAAACGCAAACAGTCGCTTGTTGGCCAACGCTGGGGGGTATACGGTCGGATCGGTGCCTCGAGGTGGGAGAACAACATCATACGCATATCTATTTAATAATACCAGCTGTTAACCTCCTGCAATCACCTTTAATTGCACACTCACATAGTGCCAGCCCCCGTGCCAGCCTTGGGAGCTGGATCTGCTGGATCGCCGCTCAACAAACCGGTGTCGGATATATAACAGGTCTTCATGTCAGGACTAAATTGAATTCCGTTGGGCTTCTGAAGTCCATCTGCGACAACACGGATCGTCCCAGTCGGCGGATGGAATGCGTATACTTGAGATGGAAGCCGAGGATACTGCTTGAAGTGTTGCAAGTAATAGCCATACGCTGGATCTGTGCAATGTCAAAATCTGGTGATAGGTCGGCGGAATCAACTTGCCAGTGAAGAAAACCCACTGCTCTTCCACCGGTGTCGCAGCGTTTCCAACCCGAGTTAACACGGCCACGTCGTTCAACGAGTTAAACGGTCGGCCGTAGAAATTATTCAAGAGAATTCGCGACTTGAGCGTCCCGTCTAGATTGTAACTCAAAGGGTCCACAGAAACGAGGGCGCCGGGTGAATCTAGTTGGTAACCTTGCACGGCCATCAAGAGCTTGCCATTATAGTATGTTCCGCCGTTTGGAAGCACAAACGATGTCGAGGGTGGTCGAACGACTTCCCAGTGATAAGTTCCATTGGTCGAATTGAGGGAAATTTTGCTGAGATTCGCATAGATTGGGTAGGTGTAGTTGCTGGTAGCATCTGTAGTGTTCAGGATGTTGGAAGTAAAGTAAACTTCATTTGTGGCAGGTACGTATATCCCGGCTAGATAATTCCAGCATCATTAGACCGCTTTCGAAAGCAGGACAACCAAAAAAATCACGAACCTTCGTGAAATTGGCTACTATTTGCTTGGGCTATCGAGGAGAGAGTTGGATTTGGCCCAACTAGGTCGTAAAATGCCTTGGTCTCCGCGACGAAAGGTTGACTAGCAGAAGGAAATGCGAATGGTCGAGCCTTTGTTGCATTTCCGTTCGAGTCAACATAGTACGTATCCCACATGGACTTGAAGACATCGCGATCAAAGGAGCCATTGATCACAGCGTGTGATATTGCTGGCGCATACTTTCCTAGGGTTGAGAGATGAATGAAAGAATTCAAGAAAAAACGAACTCACGTAGACGCCTGAACTGGCCCGAGGGACTCCTAGTTGTGTGCGAGATACGATTAGGGGCACCATATGGGGGCTTGGTAGACTAGATCCAGACATTCCTTCCGAAGCATACTTTAGAAGATGCCAACGTCGAGTCCGTTATGGTCGCCATGTTGCCTAGGCCTTCTTCCAAGGGTCGGTTGGCGAGGTGTGAAACCTGAGTCCCGGAATCGCAGGGTGCTTTTTACACTTGATTCGGCCGAACCCTCCGGGCGCAGCAGATTCTAAATAAGTCGACGCCAAGAACACAACGGTCGTCGATCACGTGAGTTCCCTCCCGATTTATCCAACTTGTGAGCTCACACGTGACGCCCTAACGGTCTCATACGAAGCCAACAGCGGCCAAGATCTACTCAAATTTCTACCTGGGTGCTATGGATACTTCCAAACGGATTTCACGCATATATACTTCCCCGTGTGAACCGTTCCGTTGTGGTTTGAAATATTTTACCAGCAATCAGACATGATTTGCTCTCTTGATGGTTCATCCACCAACGGAACGATTCCTCAGCCATAAACAACATGTTCGCGCTACAAGTGACAAAGACGTGAAACTACAGCTAATAGGTACAATGACGGAAACCAAAGGCCCAAGAACGTAACAAGATAAAATAAGACAAACAACGGCCATCACTCTGCATATACCCGCCCCTTCAGGGCTTTAGGAATCGTTACTGGTCCTTGAATCATATGGTACCCCAACGGGTTCCTACCGCGGCTCAACGGATCCGCCAAATTGTTCTTACTCTTCACCTTGACTGTTTCAAACTTGAACCGTGACGATGCAACAATACTTCTTGCTCGTGCCAACGACTCGGCAACTCCCTTTAAGGAACACTTCTGGCCTTCGAATGCGCGAAGTGCAGTATCGCTGTCCGAATGAACAGTTACCGCGCCGACATGATTTCGCGACATGAGCTCTTGAGCCAAGAGCTCCAGCGCGACAGCCTCTCCAAAGTTGTTATCTTGATTTGCATTAATCTTGTACGCACGATACGAGTCGCCGACTAGGATTGCGATGCGTCCAGGAGTGGCGTCCACCCAACAGGCGAGAGGAACCTGATGAGAGTTGCTCGGTCAGTAACCAGGTGGAGGATAGTATACTTTTCACTTACAGCCTTGCTGGCGTCGGTCTTTTTTACTGGCCCCGGTGTGCACGGAACCGGGGACCACAACTTGGATTTCATTCGCGCAGTGATAGGACAAATGTTGGGCAAAACGGCCTGGCACCGGGGCTGAAAGGCCAAGGCAACAGTCGGACGCATAAATGAAGCTCCAAGCATGAGGTGGGCACGTTTTAGCGAGATTTAAGAGCGTTGTGTGGGTTAGAAAGATGGATTCCATGCACCGAATTTATACCACTCTTGGACAATCCGCCCATTGTGGCCCACGCGAACCAAACAAATATCCCAATACGGGCACCTTGCAACCTATCTGGTCAGTCGCCGGTTCTCACACTCTTTGTTTCCACTTTGTGGTACAATTCCCACTATTAAGCTACCAAATATTGTGATTTGCTGTCAGCTTTCTTGCTCACCAACAACTTTGTGCACAATACACCTGGCGGCGGGCATGTGGCTATTGTGTGGCTATTATGAACTGTTGAGATGGAGCGAGAGCGGTCATATTTTATATCTAGCCATCCGGCTATGGAGCACCTTGGTGGCGTAGCCGACCACTTTACTAATGTTGCTAGCCCGCCAAACCCGACACGCAACCGATGAGCCAAAATAAATTAAAATTATTGTCTAGCCCATCCCGGATAAATAAACCATTATGTACAAGCGGATAACACGAGCGGTGAGCATACAATAGATACGGCTGCATACGGGTACTGTACATTGAACAGGTAAACATTGAAAGCGGGCTTAAATGGAAACATACTTGTGGATATGAAAAAAGACAACGCGACCGAAATGACCAAACACCGATGAAAAAAAACCAAATCATTCCCAAAATTACGCCAGCGGACTCACATGGCAGCAGTCTGCTCCTTGACCTCGTATCCCTTGACATCCATACCCCACGCCCCACCCGCGCCGCCCTCTCCCTCGTCGACAATCTCCAACTCTGCGGTGAACCGTCCTCGGCTACGGCTACGCGCAACAAGCTCCTCGGGCGTGCGCGGTCCCTCACTCGGGCTCGGTTCCGGTGGGCTCTGTCCAAGATGGTCAACATCAAGCCCAAGACGATCGCCGACCGATGCGCGGCCAAATCGGTCGACCACAGGGATCCGGCCAGGGCGATTGACAGTGGGGCTCCTCCCGGGGCGGTCTGCACTCGGACTCCTCCGTCTACTTCCTCTCCCGTCTCGACTCGAGTTGCGGCTCCCAAGGCGGCCCTCGGGGCTCAGCGGGGGTGGACCAGAGCTCGACGTAGATGGAGACGAAAGGCTGGTCGAACTGTTGAACGAGCGTGCAGTCTGTAGGTGCGGGCGCTTAGCGGGAGTGGCGTCGATTGGAATTGGTGGCGTGTGCGACCCGGTCGGGGTGAGAGCAGCCGAGTATCGTGGGATCAAGCTCCGTGTCAGACTTGGGGCGCGGCTCGTTTTTTGGGTTGCAGTCACGCTAGTATCTTGACCTTGGTTTGGGGTCGAGCCGGTCCTGGTCATACTTGTGCCACGCTTGAGGCTCATGTCCCTAGGACCTGAACTCACACTCCGTCTCCTACCGCTCGCGTTTGGAGATGGACTGTAGCTACTGCCCACACTCTCCATACGTCTCCCCCGTACAGCACTCACACCCCGCTCCCTCGTTACATTCCCCTCTCGCACAACACTCGGATCCCTGCCTCGCACAACACCCGCATCTCTAACCACGCTAGCACGTCTCCTTCCTCGGCTGCGCTCCCTCTTGATCTCCATCCCAAACACCCCCACATCTGCATCCTCGTTTCTCGCCCCGCCTCTACCAAGGCGCTCCGCCCTCGCCACCTCACGCTCCGCTTCCTCATCTACAACACCAATCGCCCAAGCACGCTCGTCCACCTCGGCGATGGTCCAACGCTGCGCGACAGTTAAGCACAGACACCCACGGAGCACCTCGAGCAGAGCGCTCGTGTTCGGGAGGGCGGTGATCTTGCGGGGAATCTTTTAGTACATGAATGCATTAATAGAATCAATGTCTTGCGACGATCGCTCACCAAAGACTCGTCCCAGATCCCCCGTGCAATCTTCATTTGTAACCTCGGTTCAAACGCATCCGCAAACGGCAATCGACCCGTAAACAACGCGTGCAACACACATCCCAGCGCCCACACATCCTGCGCCGGGTGCGGCACATGCCCCGCCGCTGCTCGGCCCCGGCCCCTCTCTTGGCTCTTGCTTGGCATCCTGCCCCGATTCTGCTGCGTATTACCGGCACGAAGAAGTTCGGGCGAAGCATAAGGAAGACTGCCCGGTGGGAACTTGTGCTTTTGAGTCTGGGCGGAGCCCGCGACCGAAACCGAATTGGCCCGACAGATCACCGAGGTAACGGGAGCATGACCCAAACCGATGGTGAAAGACTTGCGCTCGACGCTCCGACGCTCCACAATCGTTCCCCTCTCGATGCTCCGGCGCTCGACACTTCGCTCGACGCTACTCTCTACCCGGCTCTCGGAATCCATCAAAACAGCCAGGCCAAAATCGCCGATTCGTGCGCCACCGTTTTCGTCAACCAGCACGTTCTCGAGCTTGATATCGCAGTGCACAACGCGGGCCGTTTCATGCAAGTACCTCAACCCGCGGACAACTTGCCTAAAGAGTGTAGCCGCAGTCTCAGGCAAGAGCCCACCGCGCTGGGGAGGAGGCTGGGTGATGCTGCTCGACCGGCCGCGAGTAGAGGTCGAAGCAAACGACGAGGCAAACGAAGGCCGTCGTTTGGCGGGGGTGTTGTTTGCAGACGAGGGTTGGGGAGCAATGATCTGACCATCCCGTTTGAGCAAGTCGAGTAACGTCCCGGCGGGACAGTAGAGAGTAAACAAGAACCAGGCGCCAAGCGTTTCTTCGGCCGAAAAGAGAGGAAGGATGTGCTCGTGCGAGAGAGAAGACCAGAGCGCAGCTTCTTCCGCAAGAGACCGGGTGGCGTCGTCGTCTTGTTCGGGTTGAGGGAGAGAACCAAGGGGGGCACGTCCGCGTCCGGCAATGGTCGCAGCCCGCCCGATGGTTGTTGCGCGTGCGCCGACTCTGCCACGTGGAGCGTCAGTGGGAGGTGTAACAGGTGCGGCCTTGATAGGCACGATTTTTACCGCAACGACTCCACCCGTGACTTCGGACGTAGCCGTCCGAATGGTCGAAAATCCCCCATGACCGATCACAGGACCGAGGACATAGCCCCCCACAGACGCCCCTGTGTCCGGGAGAGCCGAATGAGAGGCATGTGACACAGTCGTGGCGGTGGCTGTCGGCATAGGCATGGGAGGCGGCGAGTGGAACATGGCCATCGCGGGTGAAATAACCGAGGGCAAAGGCGAAGGCGAACGAACACTCGGCGCAGGGGACGAGAATGCGGACAGGAAGAGTGCGGCGGGTGAGGCAGGTCCATCCGACATTGCGGAAGTGCTTGGTGGGGCTGGGGAATAGGAGCGCATGTGGAATGGAAGATGCGCACCGGGCGTAGCACCCAGACCGAGGTCGAGCTGAGCAGGTCGAGGGGTATCCATCTCGGGAATGGGGATCGGAGAGGGCGAGGGAGAAGCGCGGCGGTCGACTCGAGCGCGGCCACGCGATTGGGGCTCCCACCAGTTGGTGGCAGCAGGCGCAGACTCTACAGCGGCGTCGATTGGCGTGGCGTCGGGGTTACAGATGGTGCTGATCATGGCGGGGCGGGACTTGCTCGCATAGGAGCCGCGGGGCTTGAGGGTGCGTGGTCGCGAGGGGGTGGATGTCTGAGGACAATGAGCGGGTGATGGGCAGCAAGTGATAGACTCTCACCTGCATGCCTCCATCGTGTGTGCTGGACTGAAACATATACTGTGTGGTGGTAGCGGTGCTGGGTGTTGTGTTGGCGGTGGTGGTCGGTTGGTTGAAGGTCTGGTCACGCGGCTCGCCCGACCTCAGCCCGAAATCCCGACGAAGAATTCCAGATCATGTGATCGGATCAGACCAATTCCCCTGCTCCAAACAGAGCCCGCCGTTTCATTAATCGTTCCACTTTGCGGAACTGCATCCACTGAGATACGTCTACGTAGCGCACGTTTGTCGGACCCTATGAATTTTCTAGTCGAGGTGAGATGAACAGCTGCGATGCCGCCGAAAGTGCCATTGTCGCCCTGTCAGGAACTTGCCGCTAGACTACGGACCGTTATGGGTTGTTCACATGTGATGCTCATGCCTTCCATCCAGGAATGGTAGGCGCTAAGAAGCCGAACAGTGTCTATGAGAACGATCAGGTCGCCCAATAATCAACAGTACCGGGCTGGTATCACTTCTGAATGAGCGAGAGAAACAAGCGATAAATTTGCATCTGGACAGGCTCTGCGTACACACATAAAAATCATTGAAGAACAGGGATTATGAGACTTGAGGTTCCGGCGACAACCCATCATCCGAGGCGCGACCGGCTCGGCACTGGTTTAGGTGTCGCTTGCGGTTCGACTTGCGGTTCGACACGTGCGTGCACCCGGGGCGTGGGCATGGAAAGACTACCAACCCCCAAAAGTCAGTGTCGTCAAACTTGATTTCCTTCATGTACTCACGTGCTAGGCCATAATGCGCGTACATATGCTCCTGCGCACCGTAAGTACATTGATTTCACCCTAGCATGACAACGCGGCCACATACCTTGAGCTCCGTGGGGCGCCGATTCGATTTGAACTTGTCACACCGCGGGCACTCGAGCTTGACGAGCGACGACCCGGTTCCCCGACGTTTGCGCTTAACCACGAGGGAATCGACATACGCGTCAATCTCGGCGACAATTTTCAGCGCTCCTTCATCGAGCGACAGGGTCGGCGGCGGAGGAGGGTTCGAATTAGCGGGTTTCTGGGCGGCGCTTTGCGGCCAGTTGCCCCCAAACAAAGACGGGGGTTCGTAGCGCGCGTTGGACCCGAAGCTCGAGTCGGATGCATTAGAGTCGCTCGAAGCGGGCGATAGGGCCGGAGGGGAACCCGGCGACGACACATCTAGGACATGATTCAAGTTAGTTATATTAAACTAGGCGCGCGCACACCCTCCACTCACCAGGCACATGAACCGGCGCCTGGCCGAAATCAAAATTGAGGATGCTATCATCGAGAGACGTTGCCGGCGAACAAGAATCGGGCAAGCGAGAAAAGTCGGGCAAATGCGTATAGCCTGCCCCAAATCCTAGATCATCCCACGCCGCATCGTCATTGTCGAAAACCTGCTTCGGCTCTAGCGGGTCGGCTCGGTCAACGACCGAGTACAGTCTGCCCGAATTATCGACGAAGAATGGCAACAGCCCAATCGAGAATATCGATCCGGGCTGTACGGGATACGGAGGGACGGTGGGGAACGAGTCGAGCGCGGTCCATTGGTGCAGGCGGACGTTCCCATCAGCGCCGCACCGATAGGTGTTCCCGGCGACGTTGAAGTACCGATCTAGGGTAGTCCAGCTCAGAGTCCAATGCACTGCGAGAGTGACTAAAATACATACCTGATCCGCCGCGTACGGCGGTTGTAACAACCTAACGTTGGTACGTTAGTGATGGACGGAAGGAATGACACGAGTACTGGACTCACCTCGGAAGATTGCTGATCTAAGCAAAACAACTGGTTGTCAGGTGGAGGCGGCCAAGTCGGGAGCGCCGAGGCGGCCAGAGCGCCAGTGGGTAGACTATCGATATGAGCGAGCAGGTCGCTGAGATCGAGATAGCATTCCAGGCTTGAGTTTGGATTGTCATTGTGCACGGGTTGCGCAGATGATATCACTACTGGGTAGTCAGCAGAACTCGTGCACAATGACAATCCAAACTCACATGAAGAGTTTGGATCATGCCCGACATCATCCAGTATACCCGGGTCTGGTAAATCCGTGGTCCCAGTGCGATGAGTGCGGAAACCTGGTGGCGGGAGGGCCCCACCGAATGCGTTGATGGTGAGTGCGGCCCCAGGACCCGAAGTGGTATATTCTGGTGGATTGACATAATCAATCATATTTAAGAAGTTTGCATTCAACTGTGCTGGACGACAAGATGGGGTGGAGGGAGGTGAGAGATGTGGCTACGATCTCCGGTTCATATACCCGGTAATTCGACAATGTGAAATGATCGGCGCCGATCTTGCATCCGGAGAACCGACACTCATGACTCGCACAGCCCCGACCCATAGGCTTGAACCTCTTCGCCCATTTGTGGATAGCGACTATGACTCGTCAGATACGATCAAGAAACGTTTCTGCTGCGGCAACGCTTGAGCAATGCGACCTTCTCATTCGAAGCCTGTTCGCTCCGCATAGCTACACG
This sequence comes from Ceratobasidium sp. 370, assembly GCA_019677355.1. Taxonomy (NCBI): domain Eukaryota; kingdom Fungi; phylum Basidiomycota; class Agaricomycetes; order Cantharellales; family Ceratobasidiaceae; genus Ceratobasidium; species Ceratobasidium sp. 370. Next base: position 9,951 of record WSLN01000240.1, read on the forward strand.
AACACACACCGCAGCCAGAAGAGCGGATTTTTAACGAGGTTGATAAGAATATCTCGTACTCGAGGACGCATGCTACTCATGAGTTTCTCGCAAGCCGCTGGAGGTACTTGTGTCTTGCGTAGGTCATGAAGTTAGGCCAATTTGGTTGAGCACGATGCCACCAGGCCATCCTAATAATCGAATTCATGCTGGATGAAGCGTTGGTTTCGGATTCCGGAGATATATTCTGGCAATAACCATTTGAAACGCCAGGACACATACAGACGCGTCGAACTCTGTAATACCTACCTGCTTGAATCACCAACACGCGTTGTGAACAGCGCAATTGCGGCGCTGTAGTACTCCTGAGTACCAGACGACGCTCGCGACGCGGCGCACCTTCACACCGATCCCGATCGAACGTGCAGAAAATAACCATTCACATTGCGCTTAGAAAGATATTGTGAAAAACATTGAACATATACAGGTTACGACACTCGAGGTTACGACGACAATCCATCATCCGATGCACGGCCGGCGTGGTACTTGTTGCGGTGTCGCACGAGATTCGACTTGCGATTGGACACATGCGTGCACCCAGGATGTGGACATGGAAATACTACCAACGTTTCGAGAGTCAGCTTCGTCGTTGACTTGATTCCCATGGGTACTCACGTGTCAGGCAGCAATGAGCGTACATGTGCTCCTGTGCATCATATTGAATTAACCTCGTCTTGGTATATCAGCACGTCACTTACTTTGAGCTCTGATGGGCGCCGATCGGTCTTCTTGCACCACGGACACTTCAGCTTGACAAGCGACGGCCCAGAACCTCGCTGTTGGCGCATTCGAGCGAGCGCGTCGACATACGCATCGATCTCGGTCTTCTGCGTCGATACTTCTTCACCCAACGTTGCTGAGGGAGGATCCGGAGCGGCAGGCACAGGAGGAACGCTCGCCAGGTTACGGCCTGGGAACAACGGGTACCCAAACCATATATCATCTCCAGAACTCGACTCGGACCCGCTCGAATCACTCGAAGCGGGGGACGGACCAGGCGGGGAATCCGGCGGCGGTGGCTGCGGCTGTACCTCTGGATTTGAGATATACAAACAAATTAACACACTTGAGCGCATACTCCGCCCGAAAACTCACCAGGTACGCAAGCCACCTGGTCGAAACCAGAATCGAGGATGCCAGCCCCGGGAGACGTCGCAGGCGCGACAGAACCCAGCAAATCGTGCGGGCCAGGCGAATACGGCGGGTTTTCAGGGAGGGCCAGGTACGCCCACATCGCACCACACTGGTCGGGAAGCTGCTGCGGCGTTTGTGGGTCGACGGAGTCAGCGACCGAATACGACCCGCCCCAGTCGTCGATGGGCGGAACAGGCCCGGCCTGGAATATCGAGCCAGGTTCGGCGAGATGTGGGGAGGCAGCGGTGGGCGGGTCGGGGGCGAGCAGCAGGCGTGGGCAGATGGCCCCATCAGCGCCGGACAGGGCGGTGCCCCCGACAGCGCTGAAGGGGCAGCCTGGGAACAGATCAAACAGGCTCAGCGTCCAATGTACTGCCAACACAACGAAATGACATCACCTAAGCTCTGCGCGGCGTTTGCAGCAACCGAGTGACGCGGCGTCAGTGATGGACAAAAACAAAACGACCGGACCTACCCCGGGTAGTGGCTTATCTAAGCACCACAGCTGAGTGTCGAACGGGGTCGCCCAAATAGAGAGCGTCGAGGTGGTGTCGTGTGGCACATCGAGAGCCCCAGCGAGCGGGTCGTTGAGGTCGAGGTGGCATCCTAGACTTGAGTTTGGATTGTCATTGTGCACGAGTGGCACAGGCAGCGCGGCTACATAGTTAGTCAGTGTAACTCGAGCACAATGACAATCCAAACTCACATAAAGAGCTTGGATCATGTGCAAGATCACTCCATATATCAAGGCCAAATATATCTGCAATCATTACGGTGAGCACGGGGAGCCTGTGAAGCTGAGTAACGTACCTTGCGCGGCTCCAAGCTCATCAAAGGTCAGCATGGCTCCAGAGTCAGGGGGATCATCCGGTGGGAGTCGTAGGGTGTCATGGTCAATCATCGCTCGCGAGTGTTGTATTCTACGTTGGTCGAAAGGACTGTGCTGGGACAGTGGTGAGGGATCTACCGCAGACGGATCTCCTGTTTATATGCCCAATAATTTGGGGTGAATGGCGGCAGACCCTGGCTTTGTCATCCGCGACTGAGCCTGCGATCCACGCACCGGCGCTCGTCCCAAACTCGCTCGTGAGACGATCAATGAAATGTGGTGCGCAGCTTTCTCGTTCCGTAGTAGTTCGTCGCACCTTACTGAAGATGTTCTAGTACCGGGGTCTGACTCACTGTTGGACAGAGTCCGTACCGAAATCCCAAGTATGCTCGAAGAAGCCGACGGTCCCACCTGGAGAACATCATTGATATGATTAACAAGTGATTTTGAGAACCAGTCGGGTCGGTCACTCGTTGAAAA
>WSLN01000242.1:0-20132 GCA_019677355.1 Ceratobasidium sp. 370
CAAACCCAAGAAACCTCGAGGCGGGAAAGAGCTTGTGAGTTTTCGGCAGTAGGGAGTGTACGTTTGTCTTTTAACTCGGCCACTCTCAGAGCACGGATGAAGAGGCCGTCAAACGGCTAAAGGTAACGCCTTTGACCTGCATTCGCTTGCCCGTTCTTATCCCATTGTCCAGACATTCATTGTCGCGTGCGGCGTCCGCAAGCAGTGGGTCAGAGAGTTCAAGAATATGCCAACGGCGAAGCAGCAGATAGCCCATCTACGGAGCATATTGAACGACCTGGGGATGAACTCGCGGCCAAGCATGGAACAAGCACGCGCTATCAAGATACGCAGGGAGCTTGCGCAAGAGATAGGTGAACCTTGTCAAACACATGATCACGGCCCTGGTTTAACCGTTAGTCCATGATGCAGAGGATGTGACAGAGTTTGACGCTGCGGTGAATGCTCCGAGACGTAGCCGTGCTGCTGCGCCGCGTCATTCACTCGCTGAACCTGATGGAGCTGCAGACGCCAAGAGCGAGGATGAAGAGAGCCCACCAGAACCACGCCGGGCAAGTGTTTTACCGAAGCTAATCAGTCTTTTGCTAACCCCGGTACACCTGTAGAAACGGCCGTCGTTTAACTTTCTCGGAGATCAAAGCAGCGACGGGGAGTAATGCTTGAGCTATTTATATCCACTAGGTGTACTTTAATTCGTTGGCTATGCGCGAAACAGATATATTTTTCGTGTAACATATTAGTGAGATATTATGACAAAGGTAATAAATAGCGTAGCCCAGGAACAATCAAGGCGACTACCAGCTCTCGTCGGTGAACCGATCCAATACAGCGACGGACTCTCCAACATCCTTCTGCGCTTTTTTACGCATATAGAAGATAGGACAATCCTTGCTTGTACAAAGTACCTCCTGCAGATTGTTCAGTCGGGGCAGCGGTATAGCAGATACGATGAGACCCACCTGGTGCAGTGATCCCTGACAACGTTGGCATTGAGTCCAGAGGCGAGCAAACGAGACCTGCAAATCAGAAGTTTGTCTCATCTGGAACCGCGTCAGACTTAGTCCCGCTCGTGTTCTGGAGTATATTTGATTCTACGAACCTGTTTGTAGTAGAGCTCCATTAGCCTCGGCCGACAATTGTTGCATACGGCCCCCACTATTCGCGAACGCATCAATTAAGCTCGTCACACAAAGTCTAAGATGACGTACTATTGCTATTGCTCGTTTTCAAGGGGGTTTTGCAGCCAAGGCAAGTCACCGTCTTCACCGCGAATTTCATCAACCCTCCGATTGTTGGAGTTGCAATCTGGATGGTTCGGGTGTGACTGCCAGACACTGTGGGGAAGGTTCAGATGTAATAGAGATGCGAAAAACGATCAAACGCACGTAGTGTAGCAGCTGCTTTTTCACCAAGGATTGGTTCGAAAATGCGCATCAAGGGTTTCGAGAGCTGATTGTCCAAGTAGTACTTTGTGTCGATTGGAATGCTGTGATCGAGGACATAGAGCGGATCTTCAGACTTTTCGTATGCCGCAGCGCCTGGTAAACGAGTTTAGGGACAAAAATTGATGAACCGGGCACTTTGAAAGCTACCTTTGGCGCCTTTGATAATCACATATGCAACCCGGTCGCCCAGGGCGGGGGCGGAACCTTGTTTGCAGTGTTAGCATTGCAAGATCACGTTTATGTTTCAATCCACACACCTGCATCTCGTTGTCGCATCCGCTCGGCTAGTTCCACGTGAGCTTGCTTGCCAGCATAGTCTACAACCTAAAGTTGAGTAGCCGGAACAGGACTCATGGATAACACTGCACAACATACCTGCCTTGGCAAGGGCTTTGGTAATCACTAATTGCGACATATCAATCCGGTTTTGCAGCAGATCGGCGATTACTTGTTTGGTGTATCTGTTGGTCGAGTTAGTTTATTTCTGGTATGCGATTGCGCTCAGCTCTCACTCTTCAGCCCCTTTGACATTGCGGTCAATCAACAATTTCCGTAAACAGGTCTCAATCACTGTCTGGACAAGCCGGCAATTATCTCGTCGAACAGTCTAGTGCGTGTTCAGTAAAACGGATGACGAGACAATGCCTTTACCCACCTCAATCCCTTTGGTGTCCATTTTATCGTATTTCTTCGGGTTGGTCCAGTATAACCCAGCGTATCGCTTTTTGTTGATCAGTAGGTAGGGGAAGTAAACCTTTTCGAACTCCAGCTTGATAGGTCGCACGAATTTTGTTGTCACGTATTCTGCCGCCTCGGCGCCTGGTGAGGGGTGTTTCAGACCCACGGGTTGACTGGGGTATGGATGTATGCGCACCAAGAGCCATGGTACTTTCCAAATCCTGGGTCCCAAACCGAATCATGACAGAATCCGTATCACCATAGATAACTTCCGCGTCGTGCTCTCGCCCGTTCTTAATACAGTACTCTGCTTCGACCTCGGTTTTGGTCCGTTCGATCATTTCACGACCGTACGCAGTAACACTGGATGAGATTGCCAGGCATGGTAGGCGCCCGATCGTAGCACCAGTGAAACCATACACGGAGTTGGCGCTGATCTAAACTCGAAGTGAGGATGGCGCATAATCGGTATGGGTAGTGCATACCTTGAGTGCGAGCTGACGACCGTCCAATACGGCTCGTTTAAAGGGATCTGTCTCCTTTTTGAGATCTGCTTTGGCTCGTTTACGAGCTGAGAGAAGATCTTCGAGGACAGTGGGGAGCAAACCCTTTCGCCTTTTGGGAGTGACAAAAAAGTCTATCGATATGCGAGTTAGCTTAGGACCAAAACGAAAGAAAAGGTCCGTACCGTTATTCGGCGTCTGGACGTAATCCTCCCCTTTAACAAGCTTGTGCTGGTCGATTGTCTCTTTGTGTACCAGCGTCGTATAGCACAAATTGTGCGCCATCATGATAGACGGGTACAGGGAGCTGAAATCGAGTGTTGCAATAGGCACATCATAGTAGCCACGTTTGGGCTCGATGACGGTGGCGCCTTCATACGCCTCGTCAGTCCCTGCCATAGGAAGATAAGCATGATCTCATTCGAAATAACAGAACAGTAGTTTACCTTCGCTTTTCATGTTTGGGATCACATACCCATCCGCATTAGCCTTGCGGTACAATTGCGAAATGACCTTGATTTGCTGCCCCTTTTGTAAGAGATAATTGAACGGAACGCCCGTTACCCTCGCCATTTCTGTGTAATTGACGAAGCACATCAGCTTGTCCATCAGACGTTGGGGTAGGTAGGCATCCTGTGCACCAAACCAAGTCAATTTGCCTAGAGTTATCCGCGTAACGTAGCTAAACCTACCTTCAAGCAGTAAACAGCCAATCGCCTTCGGGATTCCGCATTTCCGTTCTGCAAATCCGTGATCACGGAGTGATGTACATCCTCTTTTTGCTCGCCTAGGAAGTGAGCGCAAACAGCATTGAGCGTGTAGCTTCGCAGCTTCTGCTCGCGTTGCATATATTGGAGCATATCGAGTTGCAGCCGACCGTTGAGCTGGGTCTCCTTCGAGTCGCGCTGGCCAAAGGCTTTGGAGCTAAAATGGGTCTCTTTTGTAGTGGTCTTCAAGTCTAAAAGGTCCAAGTGTCAGGTTTTGATACGCGAGGGTACTGTGAGCAACGCGCACTTTTCAGACGCCCTAGGAACGGGAAGCCAGATGCGTTTTTGAGTGCTCGAGCGCGGTCCAACAGGTAGGGCATATCGAAGCCGGCGATGTTGTATCCAATCACAACATCTGGGTCAACCTCTTCCACAAACTCTCGCCAAGCCAAAAGCATCGCATCCTCTTTTTTGAACGAAATGACGTCGGAGCCAACGATGTGCGCGCAATCATCGAGCGTAAATACGTTCCTGACAAACGGCGCGGTTTCGCCTAAGAGGCATAGTTAGCAATACGTAGCCGGAAGGATAGGCCTACTCACCTTGAATAGTAACCATGTTCGCGATTTGAATGACTGGGTCAATAGATGCTTCAGGAAAGATACCCTTTCGGCCAGCGCATTCAATATCAAAGCTTAGAATGCGAAGAGGAGCAATCTTCGACCACTCTCCATCGGGCGCGTGAGATATAAATGCATCATACCTTGGGACACAAGCATGAGCGCATGGCGTGAGTCAAGTGTGACTCGCTTACCGAACGTCAAACTCGAGCTGGCAAGTAGAAACCTTTTGCTCGCGAGATCGCATGTCATACTTGCCAGCCGGAACTTCTATCCAGTTCATCCCAACAACCTGCCGAACCGTTAGTTTGGGGACCGTAAATAATCATAGGATCCTACCTTGGTATCTATCATGAACCGTAGTTCATATGCAATGTTGCTTTCATAGGTGGTAACCGAACCAGGGAACAGGTCCTGATAGCTGCATTCCCCACGCTCGAAGAGACGTAAAAATGCAGAAACAATAAGGGGGTAATCCGTGACCACGTAAACGAGAATACTTATCTCTAACTTTTGGGAGCGACCGAGGATCAGACAGAACGATCTTGAGGAACGGACTGGTTTCGTCGGCCCCTCGAGCGTTGAGACGGTACGACCACAGACTGCGTCGTTGAAGCATCTCGATCTGCACTACAGCCCCAAAGTGCGTTTGTCCCTGGATGAAATGTGAGGATAAAACGATTGAAAAGTCGGAACATTACTTACATTGAGATGTTCAAGGAAAGATTTGGTTTCGTTGGGGTCGAACCCGCGAGGTCTTGCGATGTAAAAGTATGGCAGAAAATCAGTAACGTGAGCCAGTACGCTATGTCCCTCCTGAGGAGCAACATAAGTACTATCCAGAGGGGGGGCTGGTTATGCTCACTTCTGTCACGCCAAACAAGCGTATAACAGTGCCAGCTGAATCGGGAAACTCTTCAATATCTATCTGTTGAAAGACTACAACGGTTGTCAGGAAGAGAGAACTAAACAATCAAGGGTAACATACTAATATTGCTCGTCTCTGGGTCGAATTCCTTGAGTTCGGGTCGTGGCCATAAGTTACGGCCACCCTCTGGAACCAATCGTAGAGTTATAGCATGCCTAAAATCATTCGAGAAACCAACTAACCGGTCGATTTGTCCCCCTCCTCGAATTGCTCTAGGATTTCGACAAACGAGGAGCCTTGAGAATCAGCAAGAGCCTGAGATCCCGATATGCTTTTCTTTGCGGACAACCCATTCTCAACCTTGCGTTTCTTGGTCGCCCCTTGAGCATCATCCTGGGCCCTTTGTAGCAACAAGTTAGTCGATGCTACAAAATAATATCAGGTGCATACCGCTTGCGGGCTGAGCCTGCCGGAGGGTTCTTAGACATTGAGACAAGTTGTGGCTGGGAGCGCGTACGGGACGGAGCGCGTTTAGTGAGAGTCACGTGACTTGTCCAGCGATCGCATTTATAATCGCCCACCACACAATTACTCACCAACGAGTCACTGCATGAATCATTGCATCCATAGCCACAGCTTGAAATTGACTCATTAATAAAATCCCTTGGCCATACTGGTCCCGAGTAGTCCCTATATAGCTTTCCCCTTTCCGGCCTCACTATCCACCTCCCCAACCCTACCTGCCACTTGCCGCGAGCTTTATACCCTATGGCTGCAACCCCAGAAACTCCCAGAATGATCAAAGAGCCTATTCACGTCTATAACATACCCGCTAATGTTCTCGATGTGTTGACGCTGCGTGCTTCATCTCTGGTGGCAAAAGCAGCCACTCTGCCCAGCTCTCCTGAACGACCTGCAACACCCCCACAGTCTGTACAAATACCTGGCTCTACCCCATCTTGTACAACCTGCGTTGGTGTAGTCTTGTCAGACGTCAAGGATCAGCGGGCACACTTTCGATCTGATTGGCATCGATACAACGTCAAAATGCGCCTACAGGACAGCTCGTACCAGCCAGTCAGCGAGCAACAATTTGCCAAACTAGTCGAAGGTACGTCACAAAATTGCAACAGTCCCTCAAATGTCTACTTTATTTACGCTTCCACTTTTGTCCCAGATCTCGCTGAATCGCTCTCTGGTTCTGAATCGACGACCAACTCCAGCTCCGGACCCGAAGATGCCGTATCGACCCTTTTGCAGAGGAGACAAAAAGGGAGACTTGCCCAACCTCTATCTGACGATGATGACCTCCCAGCCATGCCACGATCAGCCATCGCATGGTTTCACGCACCTAACGACTACCCAGACACTCAGCTCGGAATGTACACTGCACTGTTTCCTCTAGGCATGGAGCCAGCCGGCTACGTCAAGGAGCTACAGGAGATGCAAACCACGGGTCCCGACGGGCGACTATGGACCATGTTAGCAACTGCGGGAGGTCACTTTGCGGGAATTGTGGTACGGGTGAAGATTCCCCCTGAAGATCAGCCGAAAGGCAAAAAGAACACTGCAGAGATGGAAATCATCAAACACAAAACTTTCCATAGGTATACCAGTGAGTCTCGGTTGCTTCGCGTTTGGGCGAGTTTAACTGATTACATTACCTAGCCCGACGGAAGCAGGGCGGTTCGCAATCTGTGAACGATAATGCTAAGGGGCCTGCTAAAAGTGCAGGTGCTCAGCTTCGTCGATACGGAGAGCAGGCACTACGGGACGATATCCAGGAGCTCCTTGCTGATTGGGCCGAGGAGGTAAAGGCAAGCGAACGCATATTCTTCAGGGCAAGTGTCTCGAACAGGAAGATGTTCTGGGACTGGGAGGAGTCGCCGATTAAGAAAGGTAAATAATTGTATTGACGCGAGCATACGACAAACACTTATTATCCCAAAATGCAGGGGACAAGCGCTTGCGTACCTTCCCGTTCCCAACAAGACGGCCGGTACGTATCGCCCCTAACCATACCCTGCGCTCACTCACGCATATCATAGACACAATCCGAACTTATGCGCTGTCTCGTCGAATTAACTCGGGTTAAAGTGTCCCACCTCACTGAGGACGCTCTCCGTGCACTCGATGAATCCCAATTTGCCTCCCTTCCCAAACCGAAACCTTCCACTCCCAAGCAAGCACCCGCACCAGACAAGCCGATCAAAGAAAAACCAGTCGCATTATCCAAAGAGGAAGAGGCTACCCGCGATAAATGGCGCCGCTTGATTGATATGATCGCCAAAGGTCGCATAGACCCACTCAAATCCTTCTGGGAGCGAAAGCCCGACTTTCTCGACCCTCTCGGCGTTAATACGCCTATACCCGAGTGGGCTCAAGCACAAGAAACCCGAGGGCTCTGCACGCTTTTGCAGGTGGCGAGTGCGGCCGGACAAGAGGCCGTCGCCCGGTGGTTACTCGAAGACGAGCGTGCGGACCCGACTGTTCCTATCCCGTCTGGGGCAAGCGCCATATCGAATCTTCAGGCTGCGGCGTCGGACTCGGAGGGGGAGTCTTCCAGGACAACTGGCCAAACACGGAGGGCGTACAATGTTGCAGGGAACCGGGCGACGCGAAACGTCTTTCGACGGGCTGCGTATGCGCACCCGGACTGGTATGACTGGAAGGTGGATGCATGTGTGCCGAGCGTGTTGAGTCCAGAGATGGAAGCAGAACGCGACAAGAAGAAGACAGCTAGGCGCACGGGGTTACGGGACAAGTTACGAGAACGAGAGAGGGTACGAGAAGAGCAGGCACGTGCAGAAGAGGCCGCTGCCAAGGAAGCCGCTGCAAGGGAGAAAGAGGCTGCTGCGAGGGCCAAGCTGGAGACCCCGTCCATTGGACCACAGCGACTCGGTGGTGCTAGTGGGTCGAGCGGGGCAAACGGGCTGGCTGGCCTGACCCCCGAAATGCGGGCTAGAATCGAGAGGGAAAGGAGAGCTCGAGCGGCAGAAGCGAGGCTTACTGGCCGGTGAATGCGAACCAGGGTTATGAACGTACTTATTAACTTCTAGTATGAATTGTAACACATAGATACTGGTACTAATGATAGACTTCCAACCACTGCATCAATATATTTAGATACCATCCAGTCAAACCCCAAACCTCGAGTTTGCCCGGTTGATCGCTTCCACCAACCTCGCCTACACCTACAGCACTCGTCCAAGTCAGGCTTGGCACTCCGGCCACTTTATCCGTGACATCGACCATCCAATACGGCTTTTGGCTTCGAAATGCGTGAGCTCGTAGCCTTGATTGTTCGACGACTTCCGACAATGGAAGGTGGAACGCGAAGGGAACTTCAGGTAACGAGGGCCTGAGGGATGTCATCTGAAGAGAAGGTAACGGGTGGCTTGAAGGCGTCTGATCGGCGGCGCCTCCCATCTTCTGGGAATGAACGAAAGCCTGTCCGGTGGTCCTTAGTATGAGAGATGTTAAACATCAATGGTACTAACGACATAAGGGTACACACGGAGCCCCCGTAAGCTGAGATGCGGGGGTGCAAGCGACCCCAAGATCTCGATTTGAGCTGGATCAATACCAAGCTCCTCTTCTGCTTCACGAATGGCAGCTGCCGCATGAGAGCTGTCCGCCTGCAAACGGTATTGGTTGAAGAGTGTCCACGGCTAATGATTAATTTACCTGATCAACCTTTCCTCCCGGAAAACTAATGTGCCTCACAAGTCAGTTTGTGAAAGAGTAAACACCGATAATTCCATGCCTAACTTCGCCACCATGACTCCGCAGTTTACCTCGTAGCTCGAGCAATAGACCGGGACGATCGTTCACGTTACACAGAGGAATCAGGACAGCGGCCCGCGCCCTCCTATCTTCTTCCGATACATTGTTCGTTGGGATAGGCCACACTTGCTCGGGAGGATAAGTGCCGCGTACCAAGTCTAAGCGCTGTCTAAGATTAGAGAGCGTGTTTCTCGTAAAAGGCGCAGTCAAGGAAAGGTAAGGAGACACCACCCGAGGTGGTGTTAAGCCAAGAAATTTCGACGAAAACCCAGACATAATGTTGGTACTATCGGCGCCGGGAGAGATGGGATCAAGTGTGGATCCGAATATGAGTGCATGGCAGGCGTTGCAAGGAGCCAAGTCCTGCTTACACGTGTTTACTGAAGTTTGGACTCCGAATAGAAACCCAACATCAACCACCGGAAGCGATTTCTATCGTTTACCGGCCTAGGCTGCAGCATGTGCTAGACTAGCCCCGTACTCTGCTACAACCCAAAGCACCAAGCCGACATGATTCGACCGCTAGCCTTGGAAGGGCTGTCGCACTCGAAAGCACTGGCAAGTTATCATGCATGAATCCACGAGGCGTGTGACTGACAACTCCCAGGTAGTGAATTCGTTCCAGCCTCGTATAAACCATCTCTTGATCCACAGGCCCAAAGTACTCTCTAGCTTGACGGTTTCACAGGGGCCTACCCTTAGAGTTCGCAGCTACTCCCGGCCAACAGACTCGGCGGAGGCCATCGCGCACGGTGCAGATCCATTCACGGAGTCTCGAGCACTTTCCCGTGAATATGCAAAAGAGCATGGCTATGATCTTTCGTCCTTATGGGAAGAGAACATTGCGTGGGGACATTTAGACTCTTTCAAGTGAGTCTGGCTTTTACTACTTATTCGTATTTGTTCCGGTTCGATCATGAAGTGTTACGTCCCAAATAGGCATCTAAGTACGGCAATCACAACTTGGTATTAAATGTATTCAATTACTGATGTTTTACCGGTTTGGCAGATAACGTGAACTATGGTATGTCCTCATCTTGTTGGACGTGCTTCTGATCATCGATTTATTTCCTCAAGTGCGATTCTTTGAAACGGTTGGTCGTCACCGAATGAGCTATAATCTCGAGGGAATTCACGAGCTCACGTTTGTAGTCACGCATGCATATGATGTATATGATCGGCCTTGAGACGCATGGCCCGAAACGTGCCAAAGCAATGCTTGAAGGTGTTGGGGTATCAATTATTCTCAAGTCCATGGAGGTCAAATTCAAGGTGCGGCGCCCTTCTGAAATTACGAGAATGCTTGTCAACATCACATTGTACAGCGGCCAGTCACCTACCCAGACAACCTCGTTATGATGCAGCGACCACATAATACCTCCCCTTCGAGGTTTACGCTATCCTCGGTTGCGTACTCGCTTGCTCAACGCGCGCCAGTCGCTACTTCAGAGGCCGTGTGCGTGTGGTACGATTATGATATATGGAACAAGTGTGAAGTCGACGAAAGCACGGGAATCGGGTTGGCTATTGCCAAACGGGCACATAAGAAGTAGGAGGAATTGCGATCCGCTACTCTGTACTGTCAACCTGGGCACAAATTGGAGTTCGTTGGTGTATACGCTCCGAGAGAACTGTTTAAGCATGAACGCCACTAATGTATGAATTTGAGCAGCGTGAATGAAAGCTTGACGGTTCTGATGCCTTGGCTGGGCCGCATACCCCACGACTGCGCGACACCCCTATTATACCGTTTGGGACTAATTGGGTCACTCGGCTGCATCGGGCCCGGGTCGCCCGACACGTGACTGATAAGATAACGCCTGCAGAGCGGGACTTTTTGATTAACGTCGACCACCAAGATCGGAGCGCAACCACCATCCCATCCGAGACAAGGCAAGGTGCTCCCATTCCATGGATCTAGTGCAATGCTAACGACATCGTTGGTTGTTCTGCCAGATCAGTTGTCTCAATCGATCTTCGACGCACTGTCACTTCAGTTGTGCCTCATTATCTTTGGCGAAGCATCTTGGCTCAGCCTTCGGCGCATTGCGGCCTAGCTTGCTTTGCGGTCGTCCAGCCAGCACCGCTGCCCATTCCCCCTGTACTTGAACCCCGGCAGTGCCACATCCCTGTACATTCCAGCAAACTCTGACAATGGCCGAGGAGACTGAGTATGAAGCACTGCCGTCTAATGCGGGGCTCGGTGTCAACATGCTTGCTGGTGCTATGGTACGTCTACTGGGATGAGCTTGTGGGCGCCGCTCACCGACACCTCAGGCTGGCATCTCCGAACACGCCGTTATGTTTCCGCTGGATAGCATCAAGGTACGCCGTGATGCTCGTGGGGTCGATTTAATGGAGGTTAACTATGGAGCTACGGTGGCAGACTCGCATGCAAATCATTACTACCTCTAACGTAGCAGTTTACTCGAGCTTGGGGAACGCGGTTCAACGAATTGCTTCAACGGAAGGATTGCGCACGCTTTGGAGGGGCGTCGCGTCGGTCATCATGGGTGCCGGCCCAGCACACGCTGTCCACTTTGGAACGTACGAGGCCGTGAAGGAGCTCGCAGGTGGCAATACAGGCGGACATCACCCAGGCGCTACATGTGAGTCGCCCAGCCAAAATTAACTCAATTTACTCAGCCGGATTTGGTTAGTGTTCGCCGGCGCGTGCGCAACGATTGCGAGCGACGCACTAATGAATCCCTTCGACGGTAAGGTTAATCGATAAAATCCGTGATATTCAGTGCTCATATTATTGCCTTCAGTCATTAAGCAGCGAATGCAGATCAAGGATTCTGCATTCCGGTCTGTTTTAACGTGTGCACGAACAGTATACCGCAATGAAGGCCTTACGGCCTTTTACATCTCATACCCCACGACGCTCATGATGTCCGTGCCGTTTACTGCCGTTCAATTTACGGCCTACGAGTCGATTAAACGAGTACTCAACCCGACCGACCAGTACTCCCCCATTACACACGTGACTGCGGGTGGAATGGCGGGAGGTGTTGCCGCGGCGATAACCACACCTCTCGACGTTGCAAAGACGCTATTACAGACGCGAGGGAGCTCGAATGACCCACAGATCAGGAATGCGCGTGGCATGCGCGATGCCTTTAGGATAATTTATGAGCGGAACGGTCTCCCGGGTTTCGCTCGAGGTCTTACTCCCCGAGTAGTGACCTTCATGCCTAGTAATGCGCTGTGCTGGTTATGTTATGAATTCTTTAGTGAGTTTTGCTCTTGGCCAGCTATAGGTGTCTGGCTTACCTTTCTCGCAGAAATGACTATCCGTACGGATGAAGCACGGTAGTCATCCCGAGGGCCCCCATCTACAATTAGCCGATCTTTACTCACTACTAGATCGCGTCGTACTGCACACATTCATTTTTCCAGAATTTCTGCCCAATTTATGAGTATGCTGTGTTATCGTATGTGCTGTGTTGAGGTTCTGTTCAAGGAGACCAAGAAATAAGCGCCAAAGATTATGGTGCTCGTGATCACCCCTGAAACTTACCGCCAGACCAGGGGAGAACCACACCCTTCATGCGATAATATGCCTTCGACTCGCAAGAGAGCAAGCTCAAAAGCGAACGACTATCCCCATCGTCCGGATCATCCTAACGACAAACCTCTGACTACGAACCCATATCGCTCACACAGAAGGTTCGGTGTTCGTACAATTGCACGCTATGCTTCTAGGAAGGGCATCTTGGCTGTTATTTCCGGCTGCATTCTGGTCTATATACTCACTTGGACTGCCCTTGGACTTACGACTGGGATCACAAGCCACCGAACGCGTGGAACATATGACAAGCCGTTTCCGAATGCCAGAACTTTATCTGTTCGAGGAAAACACGCGCTTGCATCCCTATCGACCGGGGGATTGCCTGTCTCTTGTCCATCGCAAGCAACCTATCTTCTCCCTCTCGCAAACCAGGATATCTTGAAAGCTACGCCTCTCATAGCATGGCTCCAAGATACGAAATGTCCTATCCACCTCCTGGTTGGACGGGAACAAATCAAAGAAACAGAAGATCTCTTGGAAGTAATGCTACCAACAACGGAACACGTTTTTGTACTCTCATCAGGAGTCGAGAATGATGCAATAGCGCTGGCCATGTTGCACCATGTGAAGCTCGTTCAGACGCCTTGGGTATGGATTATGGGACCAGTGAACAACGAGGCCGATATAACGCTCGAACCATTCAACTGGACCCAAAAAATACCTCGTGCTGAGTTTCCCCTGGGCATCCGTGGGGCCCGACTACACAAATCGGAATTGTCTTGCGTTCCTCAAACTAGTCAACTAGAGCCAGTTGCCTTCTTGGTTCCTCCATTCGTCGCGCCAACCTCACTACTTCTTCAAGCCGAACCTGGAATTATCTCCAAGACTCCAGTTGACATTTGGGCTTCTTTGGGAGAGAGGGTAGCTCACATAACTGGGTTCGGTATGGGTGGCGCACTCTTCCCATTGTCCTCTGCCGCTTTAAATTCTAGTAAAACGGCGCATATATGGAAAGCCCAGGGTCACGAACGAGTATCAAAAACTACGATTGACTCACTTGGGACTCTGCTCCGTTCGTCCACTCCTAGCGCATTACATTTCGCGTTCGCACTCCCTGACATAAAAAGCCTGCATTTGCTTGCACCGACCGCCTGCCGAATGCTTCAAAACGGGCATGATGTATATATATCAGTCCGGGCAAACCCGGGTGACAACGATTCCACCAAGCTATTCGAATGGGCGTATGCGGATATTGGATGCCATCTTCATTATCGTTTGGATGCTTCTTCAAGCTCCTTGGACACCGGCGGTTTCGAACTTGCGCATAGTATAAAGACTTGGTGTCTTTCAACCCTCCCCGGGACCAAAATACTGATAGTTACCGAGTTCGATGGTGACTTTGGAAGCGACCAGGTTCCTTTAGTAAAGCGGCTTTGCCCAGAGGCAGCAACTGTTATGAGTTTGCCGTACGGTGATCTTCAGGATTCGGAATGGTTATCCGTGCTCACGCTTCAGGAGTGGCAGGGTTAGTACCATTTACCCACTCAATAATTACATTAGACTCACGCGTAAAATAGCCTGGAATACTCCTCGAATCGACTTAGCAGTCATTACACACGATCGACCATGGTCCCTGACTAGGCTGTTAAAGTCAATAAAGCGAGCGCACTACTTTGGGGATCCGGTCAACATCGTGATCAACCTAGAGCAGACGGCTGATTTAGAAACCCGCCATATCGCGGAAACGTTTTCGATGAACCTGAACGGTGGGCATGTGGCGGTCCGACATCGAATTGTCTACGCAGGGCTTATGGCAGCCGTCGTCGAGTCGTGGCATCCTCGCGGGAATCACACCTATGGTGAGACGGCCCTGCCCGACATTACCCGTATGCTCACCCAGATGTTCAATTAGGAGTTCTACTCGAGGATGACGTGGAACTTTCGCCAATGTTTTACGCATGGGCCAAGCTCTGCATACTGAGATATCGGTTGAGTAACCGGTTCTGCGTGAAGATATCCTGTGTTAATGCCAAAGCTACGCCTAGGTACGACGGAAGGAACAACCAGTCCTCTCAACTTTACGGGATCAGTTTATATCAACCTAAGGTGACCGAACTTCGCACAGAAGGGCGTCGTCCGTTCGACCCTAAAGGCATGTTCACCAAACTCCAGCTGGAATATCCGCATACACCCTACCTCTCACAGGTCGGATAGTTCAGGTTGTTTCTTATATCGGTCTGACTCTTCTACTAGGTTCCATGCAGCTGGGGCGCGGTCTACTTCCCAGAACATTGGCGGGAGTTTCAGCGATATCTCGCCCTCCGTCTTTCGGAAGACTTCATGCCTGTGAGTGACCTGGTTGTACCCGATTTACGCTCCAACAAGTGGTCCCGATCTTGGAAGAAGTTTTTCAACGAAATGGGTATGTCAAAATTCCTCCTTGCACCTGTCAGGCAGGCTTCTAACTTTCTCGGGCTTGTATGATAGTATTTCTCCGTGGGTATGTTTCGCTCTACCCAAACTACCACCACTTTGTATCCCTCTCCACCAATCACCTTGAAATGGGCGAACACGTTCCGGCGAACATCAACCAAGAAAAGCAGAGGCAGTACTTTCTCCCTCTTATGCAGGATGCCGCAGTCACCAAACTCAATCCGGGATCTGTGCACGGAGTAAAGCTCTTGGATCTACCCTTATCGAACCTTCCCGAATGGTCCGCCTTGCCTATACTTGATCTTTGGGGCGACGTGTCTTCCCTAGCGAAACTACGGTCGGTTGGGCTCGCACGACGCACAAACCTGGTGGCAGCCTGCAACATAGGATCCCATGAAGATGCACTCCAATTCTTTTGTCCTTCCACTAGAAGTGCCCGCTCTTTTGAAGAGCTACATAAGCCGCTTTCTTCGGTGCTGGTTGATGATGATGGGCCAGACTTGATGCAGGGTTAGGTTACTCTGGGTTGCTCAGGGTTTCACGCTCGCAACCGAATGGTTTCGGCTGCTGGTTTCCAAATACTGCTGTGCAATAAACCTGGCTAATGTGCTCGCACACTCCTGGTTTTTGTTTCTCTGTTGTATACTGCGCTATGTCCGGTTTAATACACATAAACCATTTTAGACATTGGAAGTCCAAACTCAACTCTACGCTGGTTCTTCCGCATACAGTCAGATTCCCGTTGAGCTCTATCCGAGTTGCGATGTTCGGTGTAAAAACATTGGGTGATTAGATTATTGTATCGTCTCTTCTGAGATGGGGTAGGGTATGGGGCCGAGAATGCTTCTGCCACTAGTTTCGGTTAAGCAGCTGATGATGATGGGGTTTGCGCGTTGGGTAGGAGAACCAACGGATTATTAAAAAGTAAGGGACTACATAATCGATTCAACGACCCTTAGGGAAACCTACTTCTGTGGTCAAACTAGAGGGAGCATACACTAAGAAAACACAAGACCCGAAAGATACATGTCCATTAACTTTCGCAAGCCAATATTTATAGCCCACCATTCTCCGAGGCGCCAGGCAGCAGGCCGGTTGGCGCAGCCGGCGATGAACCACTCCCCGCTGAACGAGACGGTGAGGGCTGGGGGCTAACACTCCTTCCACCACCACCATTAACACCGAACATCGCCTTCAAGGTGACTTCGTTTCGTTTTTGACGAACCCGCTCAGCCTCCTCCACCCCACCCGTCATTTTCAACTTCTTTCCTTGTACATACCCTGATAACTCTGCTGTGAGAGCATCGGACCGACCGGCCAGGTCCAGCTTGCGTTGGCGTTGGCTAGCTTCGATCGCCCGCATACGCTGATCTGGGTCTACATTCGAGTCTCGGATCTGAGAAAATACGCTCGAGAGACCCTGGTTACTCTCTGGTGGTGGGGGACGGAACGAGCGTGCGACGGAGCGTGCGACAGGTGCACTAGGCCGCATGCTCACCACCCCATTGATGTCTTCAAAGATCTTGGCAGCTTCGGCGTGGTCAGCTTCGAGGTCCTCCACGAACTCGGAGATATGGCGCAAAAACTCTTGCTCCTCGACGATCTCGGCGAGTCCCCGCGCCCATGTCTGCTTCCACATCGGTTGCACGGTTGAAATATATTCCTGGATGCTCTGGAGTTCGGTTGCGGTACTATCGATCGTCTCCTTGAGCAACTTCATGGCAGCGGGACGGGGTGTGACATGACGCTTCACAACATCGTGTCGGAGGTTTTCGACGCTATCTTGGAGCTCCTCCAGCTTCGTCAACAGTGTGGTCGTACGCGAATCGAGCTTTTCGCGTCCAGCCACGACGTACGCGCGGTCACCGGAGACCTTGGTACCCGCCAACTGGCGGACAGCCTGCGCTTGTGCTCGCATGTTCGAGATCGACGATTTGGTCTGGTCCACGAAATCGACGTACATCTGGCGCATCACGCCCAGGTCGCGACGTAGCATCACGATGTCATCGAACTGGGTCTTGAGGTCGGATACGATTCGCGCAGACGCGGCATCGGAAATCGTTGTGTAGTTGGAGGCACCGGTGCTTTGAGATACCAATGATGCCCCGGTCGATTGAGGTTGAAGCATAGATATAGCCGGCGAGGGCTGTTGGGCCTGGGCAGAATCTGAGGCCACATTGTCTGTTGTACGTATTTTCGATAGGCGCCGCGCAAGACTTTGGAACTTGCTCTCGGAGGGGCGAGCGGATTCTGGGGCTGTCCCATTTGGAGCCGGAGAGGCCACCGGTGGTTGAACGGATAGCCGTTTCATGCTTGCCACGCTCGATTTCAGCTCCCGTATGTCCTGAGACAGAGAACTCATTTGGGAATCAATATGTTGTTTGATCTGGCCGAGCGCTACGGGATGATGCAGGGAGTCAACCATTTTAAAGTCATGCCGGGAAACAAAACGAGACTTACGTTCGATATTCAAAGACAACAAGCTTTTCTCCCTGACCTCGCTAATATCTTCCAACTCGTACATAACCTGGCTAGTCGGGTCACGGATATAAATATCGGGAAAATTATCCAACCCCGGGTTGTATGCAAATTTCTCCACGAACAGGATCCTGAGCGCGGCGAGCGTCATCCCTGGCTCAAATTCAGCCTTGCGAACCTGGCTCTCCAGTTGTAAGAAGACGGTGAATGGCCGATTTGCGGGAGGCGACGGTGGCCGTGCGGGTTGAGCAGGCGCTTTGGATGCGGGTGCTACTTCGGACGCGCTCTCCGCCGCTTTTTCATCTCCTTCCACCTCCTCCGCCGTTTCCTCAGCAGTGCTCGGCAGGAACCTTGAGGCCGCATTGGGGAGAGGAGGGACTGGTGGTGCATCCTCCCCTCCCATACCACCTCGCCTTCCAGTATCAAGTGTGCGCGAACGTTGCGCTTTATTAGGGCTAGCCGTATCTTCAACCTCAGAAAGCGTGTTGAGGTCTCCAGTAGAAAGTAGGTTGCTAGCTATCATCGAGCGTCTGTTTTTGAGCTGAGTGCCTGAAGCTGTGGTAGCAGGAGCATTGGGGCTGCCCGTCATCTTGTTGTAGGTATAAGTTGAGAAACGTTTAGAGGCCCGGCGAGTCAATGCTTCGCGCGACTTGAGGGCGCTGAGCGCCTTGTCATTCAGCTCTGCTTGCCCACCATCTGAAGTTGGAGTGTCGGGAGGTGGAGATGGAGACATCGGACGATTGATGGTAGGGTGGCTAGGAGGCGGGGCTGTCTCGTTTGGAGGTACCGGGGTCGTAGATTCGACGACCACGTTCGGTGGGGGAGGGGGAAGGGGGATTGATGAAGAACCTCCAGGACTACGCCCATGTTGTGGAGGCTGAGGAGCAGTTTCCGTAGACGTATTTGGGAGTGTCGAGGAAGGATGGGGTGGTGAATTGCGCAGGATTGGATTGTCCGAAAGCGAGTAGCGCTTGATATCTGCGGAAATCGGTGGGAGCTGCGGTGCCATAGACGGTGCGCGAGGTGGCGTATCGCTGGCTGGCCCACCAGCACTCGAAGCGCTCGTCTTGGATAGTGACCTTGAATGACCAGAGGGTCTCCTGAGAACAGCCTGTCTACGAGACGAATCATCGTCGGTTTCCTCTTGAACAGGCTGGTGTATAAAATTCAGTGGCGATCGTCCGTATGGCTGCTGTGACGAGGACGTGGAAGCGCGAGAGATTGTCCTGTTTGGAGGCTGTGCCGGACCAGAAGGTTGATGTTCACCCGGAGGTTGTGGCTGGGGACCCGGCCCCTGTGGAGGAGCGAAACCCCCCACCCACTGATCGCCAGCAGCGTTAGGAGGGACAGGCATCGCTATGCCAGAATCAGGCCGGAACGAAGTGGACCTTTGGCTAGGTTGCGTCGAAGAGCGTGATATCACGCTCGCCCTATCTGAGCGCTCGGACTGAGCCATACTGTTCGACCGCTCGTGAATCGAGTGAGGAGTCTCCGAACGGCGTGAACCGGAGATTTTGTAATCGTGTTGTTTGACCCTCAATCCTTGTAAAAGATTCTTGATGATCGCCCGAACCTCAGGCAAGTAGACCTCCAAGTTCTCTGGCGTAGCCTCTTCAGCAAGTGCAGTTTCCAGAACGCGTCGCAATTGTTCAGGGACATCTAGTAGATCCCTATACAAGGGGTGAATTAAATCGATAGGTTGTTAACATGTCTTGAAAAAAAGCGACAAAAATTGTAGTACGTACGTCATGTCGATCCCACAAGCTTGGAATGCGGCTACAGCGGCGTTGAAATCGTTACCCATCCGAACGTAGACATCGCTCACGCCCGCTTCGTTTATCTCTCCTTTGCTCCAGTTGGTCAGAGACTCGAGTAGGTGCTTTGTCGCAACCAATAGTCTTGTGACGGCGGTTTGTACAGGAGGTACCGGCTATAGGGCGATGAGTGGGAAACAAATACGACAGCCCGTCAGACATACCGCGGAGCCAGAACGGATGCTGCCTTCCCGCACAGACCCTCTAGTAGAGCTTCGCGAGGAGTTCCTTGGCTGAGGTGGGTTTCCTTGGTCGTGCTCATTGGGTGTAGGGTAGTTTACCGACTGTTGTCGGCCACCAGGAGGAGGCTGCGGCATGACTGACGTAGCAGGCTTCGGCTAAGCTCACAGTCTTACGCAGCACACAAAACCCGAGTGGAGGGCGAGAACGAACCCGGTTCGGATCGAGGATGGCTGAGCTCAAGGCAACCTCATGACTAATCGGCTCCAAATACATGCAATCAAATGGTGTGGCTAAGTGGTCTTAATAGTACAAAAAATGGTCAAAAAGTTCGTGCAGCCGCAATCCACGTCTAATAAAACCTGGGATGAATCTTTGCTCGCAACAGGTTCACGACCTCTTCCCTCACAGTATCCTGGAAGATAGGGAGAGCCTCTTTCAAAGCCCCTCGTGAGTGCCCCTGGTTAATGATATGCACGATGATTTGCTGCGTCTTGTTCATCCCCTGCTCTACGTCACTAAATAAAGCATAAGATAAGCCTATGAGTGCGCTTCCCCGAGAAGGAGCTCACCTCATGTCCGCAGCGCAACATTCAACCAGGCTCTCCCGAACCCGAATCCACTCCCGACTCATCCTCGCAAATGCGACCTTAACTTCCTGGCGTGTAGAACCCGATGACTCCCACAAATCCAATTTATCGCATAAACCTTGAACCGCAAAGAGAAGGCGAGTGATGTTGATGTTCACCGCGAGTTGATGCTGAAGAAACGGTCAGCTTGAGGTGCAACACAGGCAACGACAACGCACGCACTTTAGCAACAGACGGCCACACAAGTGGGACTCGCGGATCAATACTCTCGTTGTCCCCGGAGTAGCTAGGAAGCACGATAGATAAAAGCGAGTGGGGTCTGTATGGAGGAGGTTGGTGCGACTCGCGGGAATGAGCAATATCTGATGGACGATGTAGGGGATCCGGAGTATCGGGGGAAGCGGTGGATATTGAGTCCCGCATTATGTAGTTGTAATTTTTTTCTGTTATAGGTGGTTGAGCGAGTGTGGTGGCAGCTGCGAACTCGCGAGGACGGAGATCGCCCCTATTTAGCTG
>WSLN01000243.1:0-20101 GCA_019677355.1 Ceratobasidium sp. 370
CTCTCAAAATGCTTCAGGTGGCTTGCACAAGGCATACTCCTAAGATTTCAGCCCCTGTCCAGCATTTTCCCCCAGTTTTACCCACTTCCTATCATCCAAACTGCCTGAAACCCCATATATATGCTTCCATAGCCAATAGAAGTAGTTCGCACCCAGGGGGACAGCATTTCCCTGGCTGAATTTCTTAGTCTGTGTGGCATTTTCAGGGTAAATCCCCCTGTGAGCATAAATCATCTGTTTCTGGGCTGGTCTGTTTTTTCTTGGGGATATGGATAGGATATTCAGAGAGCTGTGAATCTTCTGCATTCAATTGACCTAGTAACATTCACCTGTGCTGGCTTTTGCATCTGATCAAAATGAGCCTTTGGAGCCTGGGGCATAGACTCCTTGTTTGCCTTGCGATTCACTCAATTCTGCACCAATAATTCTGCAAAAAATACCATTGGAAAGCGCCGGAACGTGCGGAAATTTTGAGCGCTTAAATGCCGGAATTGCCTGAGTTCCGGCCGGCGATTCTTCCTCAAATCTCAGTTCTGGCTCCTGCTCCTGCTCCTGCAATGCCAGAAATGCCGGAGCGGGTGCCAAAAAAATGCCGAAATTTCGGCGTGCCAGATTTCGGCGTCACATGCTTAGGTGCTTAGGTCACCATGACTTCTAAAGTCGGCTGTTATGCTTCAGATAAAATATCATAAATCCTTAGTATAATCCTGTTACCCATTATGACCATTACATAGGTCATGACACTTCCCCAGTAGTTGCAGCATTTCAGTTCACATGAATCTAGAGCAGCTACAGGTGAGATTCTTGGCACAGTGAGGTTTTACAATATGCTGAGTAGATTGTACTCACAGATTTTACTCCAATCTGGCTAGTTAATTATGGGTGAGAGTGTGGGGGAATTGGGGTGAGTGTGACTTCCCCCTGCTAATATCTTTAGTGCTGCTCATTGGATCATTTTGCAACTTTGCACACTGTATCTAACATATGCATATTCAAGGATTGCTACATTAGATGCATGCTGGCAGTGCAGGAAGTGCAGGAAGTGCAGGAAGTGCAGGAAGTGACCTGTGCTGCCAGCATGCTGGCATATGTTGTGAGTTCACTTCGCTCACCCCCATCTTTTTCTCATGGCTCGCCCGCTTTGCCACCAGTCTTAGGCTGCATCAACTGTTCTGGCTTCTTGGTTTCCAGCTTGGTGTACATGCCATTCACAGCTGCACTTTGTATGATGCATGGGTACACACGTTCTGTGCCAACACTGCGCCCGCGGTCTCTGCTGTATGACTCGTCTTGTAGATAGTAGTATAGATACAGTGGTGTGCAAGCCTGGATTCTCCAGCTTGCTACACCTCATCTTGCTCATCTATCTCTGAGCTCCCTAGGGGGAACACTCAGCTTCGCCCTCACCATTGACAGCTTCGCTTCACTACTTCAGTGAACCCTGTCGACCTCCCTCAGTATTGTCAGACTTAGTCTCCACATCCTCCTCTCTTCACATCCTATATACAGGACTTCATCATATCTCGTGGCTCGACTGATATGTCAGCCCCTCGCTTCTCAGGACCACACCTTGCACTGCCACCTCCACCTTTGCCACTTCGTCTTTTCGCTCACTTCCTGCTAGGTTGTGACATTGTGTAGCAAGCTTCTACATGCGAACCTGGAGCTAACACTGTGGTCATATTATCACCCAAGGAAGTCACCATCAACATGCCACAGCAGGGATCCCAACCAGGATCAACCCACAGCCACCAAACCTGCTACCAAACCTGACTCCAATCAGCACTCAGAGGAGACTTCTCCCAAACACAAGGGTCCACACCCACCACACCTACAGAACAAGACAATACAGAAGAAAATGGGGAACAACGCACCCAGTCAAGAACCTCCCAACAGTCAATGCCAGGAGGATTACCAATGGAAGCAGAACCAACCCTTGTAGTCGAAAACATCCCTCAATCAGAACCTGAAGAAGAAGTCCCCATGGTACAAGTACTCCCCTGACTGCATATGGGTCCCGAACAGGAAAGTGCAGTGGGTGCAGGATTGGTCCTCATTGAGCCAGAACCAAGTGACAACTAACCTGAATACTGATACCATCCCCTGTCAGGAAGAATCCCAACTGCCTGTTTGAGAAGAGGAACTGCCTGGGCTACACCACGAAGAGCCTCCCAACCCCTTCCTAGACAACCAGAGGATGAGCCTGAACCAATTCTGTCATGACCTACCCCAACTCGGTCACGACTTCTCCCACTACAGGAGTCGAACTCACGACCTCTGGTCACCTGACACTTACATCATGGGGGTTAGAATTTCTTTCCTAATGCTCCCCCCCCCTTCCTGGTCATGTGACTAAATGCAGCATCTACAACTTTGGGATGCCGCCCCACTCCTTACATAAGACCAATCAATGGCCACTCTCGCTTCTTACACCTCTTGCTTTATGGACACCTTTGACTCACGCTGCCACACCAATGGCCATGAGTTAACTTTCTCTCTGAATCGTATATGTACTGCCTTACGCACAGACCATGTACCTCGCAGTATATATACCCAGGAAAGCAAGCCTGAAGGCCTCAGCTTGCTTTACCTTGTCAACTCTCCTCTCGTGAGAACATAAGCAAAGCCATGAGACTCTAGTAGCCATGGCTAGAGGCATCAAAACCCTTACTAGGCAAATACCCCTTACGCCACGAGACTCCAGTAGCCACACTGGAGCCATCGATCACCTTCGACACTAACCACTTTAGTGTCATCACCACTTTCGTCGTCCACTCAGACGAAACCTACATCGTAGGACTTATGCTTACTCAGGAAGCCGTACACACTGGCTTCCCACTTGGGAACTTCATACTATGCACAGTAGTCTACGTCACCATCGTACACAGATCGATCGGATTAGTCTTTAATAGTTGCCTCATCTAATCTACAAATCGAGTCATCTCCTGCTCTTACGAGGGTTGTGACAAATTCTGGCTCAGCCTCGACCAGCCCCACGTCTTCCCGCTGACCCTGAGCATAACCTCCCAGAACCCACCACAGTGGCACCACCCCAGTACCAACTGCCAGAACAACCCATAGACCAACCCCAAGTATATGAACCTTTAAATCCAGAAGTGGATCCCATTCCAGAACATCATCCTAGCCTTAAGAGCAGCCATGCAGCCCTTACTACCCAAAATAGCCCAACGAGTATAGGAGGAAGTCGGCCTGGAAGAAGTAGAAGACGGAGTCCAACACTTGACAAGGCGCCTCAAGGATTTTGCGGAAGGCACAGCAAACCTCAACAACAGAATAATAGGAATCAAACAGAATCTCACCAGGGCAGTAAACAATAGTTACAAGGCACACCAAGAAGCCCAAGAAGCCCACACAGCAACCACTCAAACCCCTGCCTGGGTAGAGGACCGCCTACGAGGAAACAACAAAGCCCTGAAGGCCATCCAAGACCTCCAAAAAGGAAATGAAACTGCGGTGCAGATACTTCAGGCCATAGATGGATGAGTAGACACCCTGGAAGAAAAGATAGACCAAATATCTACCAGGGCAGCCATAGCAGAAGCACCCCAATCCACATGCTGAGACATTCCCCCACTGCCACTGGGCTCCCTGGAATGCTGCTCATGCTCCAGGACCCCACAGCCAAGGCATCATCAATGCTCTGAGTCACCGACCCCAGAACAAATTCCGAAGGGGGTAAAAGCAAAGAAACCAGAACCCTTTGAAGGGAAGAAAAAAGACACCTAAGCCGAACTATTCCTGATGAGGATGGAGGTCTATTTCCAAGACTATCCCAACGCCTTCACCGATGAGAAGAAGATTGCGACGACCCTTGTCAACATGAAGGAAGGGCAAGCATCCTGATGGGCCAAACCACTACTCCATAAACTCTTGGACAATACCAACCACAAAGTGCTATGCTCCAGGAATAGCTTCAAGAAAGCTTCCTTACTAACCTTTGGGGACCCAATCAAGAAGAATCAAGCAGTTGAGAACATCCAAAAGCTGGTCCAAGCCAGATCGGTGACAGAATATGCATCTCAATTCCGAACCTACGACCTGGACTTGGACAACAAGGCCCTCCATTGACTGATTCAAAGCAGGACTTAAAGAGAGCATCAAACGAGAACTACTTCACATGACAGTACTTCAAGACATCTCCAGACTTACACTTGAAGAATGCATCAAATAGGCCACCAAAATGGATGACATCCTTTATGCCACCCAAACATACAAAGAAACTGTCAAAGGGAAAATAGGGAATACCCCAGAAAAGAAAACCACCAGGAAACCCCAGAAACAGGTTTCCCAAGCCACCGAGCAACGAAAAAAGGAAGGAAGATGCATAAAGTGCAGGTGAAAGGGCCAATGATCAAGGAATGCCAGTCCAAATGGAGTGAGGAGGATCAAGGAGACAAGCAAGCCATCAAAGGAAAGGAAGCTGGTATAGAAGCACCTAGGGATGACACTTCCACCTCCTTGGAGTTGGAAAACTAGGATGGCCTGCTGAACCTGTGTCGGTAGGCAAGAATACCCAAGATTGTGATTGTAAACATGTATCCTACCTCAAGAAATCTAATAACGACCCAAACTGTTACATCACGATCAAGGGAATCACAGAACCCACTCTAACACTCATCAACTCTGGATCCTCACGAAACTTCATGGACATCACCTATGCCTGAAGAAACCACATTCCCCTTATCGAACTCTCACACCCTCGCACTGTCATTGCCATTGACAGAAACAAAACAGCACAAAAGATTCACTTTCGCACAACCCTCAACTTACCCTAGAAGGAAAGAACTTCAGGGGACGCTTCTATGTTATGCCCCTCGGAGATACCCCGACCATACTAGGGCAGGAATGGCTGACCGAACACGACCTGGACATCTCCTGGAGGACCATGGAAATTAAATTCCCAGACAAAAAAGGAAGGGCAGCTGGGGAAGCCTCGGAAACAGCCCCATCCCTGAAGAATACCAGGACTTCACAGATGTCTTCAACACAGACAAATTCAAGGAGCTGCCCCCACACCGACCACACGACTGCACCATCAATGTCAAGGAGGGAGCGGAACTACCAAAACCAGCCAGACCTTACCCCATCTCTCCTGACCAAGCCAAAGAGCTTCAGGAATTCCTGGAACAGGAACTCAAGGATGGGAAGATACACCTAAGTAAATCAAGCATCGCCGCACCCTGCTTCTATGTCAAAAAACAGGATGGATCCCTGCAGCTCGTTATGGTCTACCAGAAAATTAATGATATAATGATCAGTGATCAGTTCCCCATTCCCCTCCCAGCAGACCTCATCAAACAACTCTGTGAAGCCAAAGTCTTCACCAAGTTAGACCTCAGACGGGGGTACAACAACATCCACATCAAGGAAGGAGACAAATGGAAAACAGTGTTCCAAATGAAAGACAGATTATTCGAGTATGTTGTCATGCCCTTTGGCTTAAAGAACGCCCTAGCATCTTCCAACACTTCATGAAGGATTTACTGGCCAACTTCCAAGGGTTATTTGTTATCATATATTTGGACAACATCCTAATCTTCTCCCAGAATGATGAAGAACACACTTGGCATGTATGACTCGGCTTGGAACTGCTCAGACAAAATCACCTCTTCATCCGACCTAAGAAGTGTCACTTCAGGGTCACCACCATAGACTATGTCTGACTCATGATCACCCCTGAGGGAATTTCTATGGAACAGGGAAAGGTCAAAGACGTCCTCGAATGGCCAGAACCCAAAACAGTTAAACAAGTCCAGGTGTTTCTAGGGTTCTACAACTTCTACAGAAGGTTTATCCCCAAATTCAGCACAATTGCTAGACCCCGATGCGACCTAACCCAGAAAGGGAAACCCTGGAGGTGGGAAGAGAGGGAACAGGAGGTGTTCCAACAAATCAAGGAAGCAATTTCCAAGGAGCCAGTACTTGCACACCCAGACCCAAGCCAACCCTATATCCTGGAGACCCACACCTCAGGAGTAGCTATGAGTGCTATCCTTAGCCAATGAAAGGAAGACAGAAAGCTGCACCCCATCGCCTTCATGTCCAAAAGCTTCAACCTTGCTCAAAGGAACTATGATACCTACAATAAGGAGCTCCTTGCAATCATCAAAGCCCTGAAACCTGGCGATTATACCTTGAAGACACAAAGGACCCCATCACGATCTACACTGATCACCACAACCTCCAGTCCTGGAAGGAAGAACGGCCCATGGAGCGAAAACATGTGCGATGGTATCTAGAGCTAGCATCCTTCAACTTTATTATTGTGTATTGACCTGGGAAGCAATCACAAAAGCCAGACACCCTGCCGCAGAGATCAGATCATGAAGACTTGCCCAACCCAAACCAAAACAGTTCATGATCAAGGAGGAGCTTTTCCCGGGATTCAAGGCAAACTTGGCCCAAGACAACATCCTAGTGAAGATCCGAGAAGGGCAAGCAGGAGATGAAGAACTCAAACTGGTTCTGGCAAATGCCCAACAAAAGGACAAACTCCTGCCTAGTATACAGAAACAGTTCTGAAGGTATGAATGGAAGGAGGGACTCCTTTGGTATGACAATGCTATTGTGATACCTAAGGACCCTGAAGTGAAGAAGGCCATACTCTGGGAATGCCATGACTCTCCCATTGTGGGTCACCAAGGATGTGAATGAACCCTCGAACTTATCAAGCAACGCTACTACTGGGCAGGAATGACACAGGAGTACACACCTATGTGGACAATTGCCGAACCTGCATCCAGTCCAAACAAACCAACATGGTGGCCCTGCCCAAGAATATTGAGCTTCCAGAGCGACCGTGGCAACACATCAACTACAACTTTATTGTAAAATCACCCCCATCTCAAGGGTTTGACAGCATCCTAGTAGTGGTAGACTGCTTCACCAAACAGGCACACTTCATACCCTGTAATGAAAGCATTGACACTGGGGAATGGGCAAACATTTTTATCAAAGAAGTCTTCAAGCACCATGGGGTACTGGAAATCACTATATCTGATAGAGGACCATCTTTCAACAGCCACTTCCTGAAGGCCCTGTATGAGCAATTGCAAATTGAACTGTGCCTCTCCACACCATATCACCCCCAAACAGATGGTCTGGCAGAACAAACCAAGCAATGGCTTGAAAACTACGTCCAAAACTTCTGCAATTTCGAACAAGATGACTCGGCCAAATGGCTACCAATAGCGGAATTCTGCCACAAAAATCATGTGAACACCTCCACCAGACAAACTGCCTTCGAAACCCTCTATGGACAAGACCCCTCCTGGGATATCAATCACCATCTGAGTAATAACCCAAGGGCCAACAACATGGCAAATCACATGAAGGAGGTCTGGGATGAAGCAAGAGCCAGGATGGAATTACAAACCAAGGAATATCCCAAACCACCCAATCTAGAAGTAGGGGACCAAGTCTGGCTCAACACTAAAAACATTCGAACAAAATGACCCTTGAAGAAGCTGGACCGAAAGAACACGGGCCCATTCCAAACAACCAAAAGGATTTCTTCTCACACCTATGAACTAGAGCTTCCAAAATCCATGTGCATCCACAATGTCTTCCACATTGATCTCCTCACCCCTTATAGAAAAGATCCTTTCCACCAAACACAGCCCTGACCCCTGCTGATAGTCATGGAAAAAGGGGAAGAGGAATACAGGGTAGAAGAGATTGTGGACTGGCAGCAGACAAAGGAAGGATTATGGTACCAGATCAAGTGGGATAGGTATGACTCGAGCGAAAACACATGGGAATGAGCTGAGAAATTCGTGGACCTAGGAGAAATAGCCATCAGGTACTGAGAGCGAGGACAAGCGGGAGTGACAATACAGACAAAGTTTAACTCTGATTTGATGCTGGTACCTCCACCCAGTTTGATGCAAGCAATCAGATCCACAATGTGATGACTGAGTTCGCCATGTACCAACTCCTCCCAGTACTCTGGGGGATCACCCCGGTGAACAAGCATATGCACCCCTAGTTTAACCAGTGACCAAGTGGTATTCCAAGCAAATCAAAATACAAACGCTGTTTCAGATGTAACAGTTCGTCAACCAGATGCCCTAGCATTTGATCAAGAGCATAACTCGCTGGTTCATTTGGTCTAGGCAGTACTATAAATAGTGAGATGTTCTCGTGTAGGAACTGTAGATGCCTCGGGAGGTTGTTGATCACAAGATAGCAAGCACCTACTGAGTAGTTTCCTTGCTTGCTTGCTTGAAACCTAGTGTATAGCCTCGAGTCCAAAGCAAGTATGCATATGCTAGAAATACATACCAATCTGTGTTCAGCGAGAGCGAAAGTTCAAAGGGTAAGCTTACAAAATGGATTGGTGGATCCAGTATGTTCTCCTCAGTTACGTTCCCTGTGTTTGGGTCCTCATGACGCTCAAGTCCTGCGTATGTTGATCTCCATCCCCATCCTGCTGATACATCTCCCATCGGTCTGTCCATGTCTAAGTTCTGCATCCACTTGTTGCTTGATACTGGAGTGGAAAGCCCGTGATTGCCATTTTGCTCATCTCGCCAGTTCTTTATTAGCTCAGCTATTCCAGGGCAGCTGAGCATATGTCAAACCCTAGGTGATAGGAGAAGCAAAGGGGTAAGTCATGTTTGGAACTTGTCTCCGGCTCCCAGACGCCAGAGTGCGCAGCTTAAATAAGATACCTTTGCACCCCTCGTTAAGGCACATATCATTGTTGGTTGTCAAAATGTGTTCAGGGGAGTAGAGTCGCCTGCAGATTGGGCAAAGCGTGAAAGTTGTAATGAGGCTATTGGTATTGACGCTCAGCTGGTTTTCAACTGTTCTGATTGTTCACGCCCTGTTTTCAATCTCTTCAGGACCAACATTTGGATGGGCAGCAATCATATGACAGGATGACTTCAGTAGATGCTTAAGCACTCTGTGGGTTGCACCATACACAACCTTCTGGATGAATGTGTTGATATATGCATTTCAAATATGTTCATGCTCCCGAAATGCCTCACCGAAGCTTCTGTGATCTTTGTCATCCAGGTTGTCACCAGCCACCAGGTTAAGTTCATGTTCGAGTTCTTCATCCGGTGCAATCTGAAACTGAGGTTGATCCATCATCTCGGGGATGTCTTCGCCATCTGGGAGCCCAAAGTCCTCGTCATATAGCTCGTGATTTATGTTGCCCTGTAGCCCGAAAGCCAACTCGTCTACAAATGTCAACATGACGGCCAGCAGGTATATCCTCTAGCAGTTGATCAAACGAATGTTCGCGATCCACTCCCATACCACCACCTGCTAACCCGTTGACTTCATCAGCTTCTTATGGCTTGTGGTCCAGCATCTGTACATCAGGTGGAAGCTCAGGTGGGGTATATGCGTGCAGTGAATTTGGAGAGTGCACATGTCCAAGCATGTCATCAAGCTCTTTGTTCTCGTTGGGGAAAGCGGCTTGGGTTGGTGGAAGGGTGGGACTAGCTGAGGGAGATGGTCAAGCTGATGGGTTGTTTAGGTTGTTTATCTCGCTAGTAGACAGTTGGCCCCTGGACACACCAGCAGGATTGCCCTCCAAGGTAGGAGGTTCCCATGGGTATCATGTTCAATGGTCTTGAATGGTGCATGGCTTTTGTCTGACATGACTGAGGCACTTCCCACAAGGGCAATATGGCATGGAGTTGGTTTTTATGGTGTGACTTATTGGAAAGAAGTCAGCATTTGGGTCAAAATCAGGTCTGGAAACATGCAAGATACCCGACAATGGGTCGTTGCAGCTTGTTCAACATCCTCAAACTCATCTTCCATGGTGTAAGTATAGCTGATGTGGACAGGGTCAAATTAACGCCTATTTGATGTAAGTGAGATATGTTGTGATGTACTATTTCTAGTCTAGTGGCTATCTCTTAAGCAGTGGCTCTCTGTCATTCTTAGGTGTCTAGTTGTTGTCTGTGGCATTCTGTACATTGTATTCTGTGGCTATGTAGTACACTGTGGTGGTGGACAGGATAAAGCAAACTGAGCACTTCAGTTTGCTCCCCTCATTCTTATATACATGTAGATACTATGAGTCATTACATCCACAGTCTGCAGCGCGTGTTGCTGCATGCTAATTGGCCAATCGGTAGTCACCTGACTGTGGCACTTGCCTGTCATCAGCTGATCTTGTTGTTTGTTGTTCAGTCACGTAACCTGTGACAAACAACTCTTGCTAATGCGTATGTGATACCTTATTCATGTAGTAAGGTATTAGGTAACTCACCATTAGGTGTTTTTGCGGCTCTGAATCTTATAGGAGCTGCTCTTTATCTGAGGGTCATGTGACAAGCTTAGTCATCACTTAGTCACTCGCCACTAGTTACAAGGGTGTGAAGTCATGCTGGCAAGCTGCTGACTAAGCCAGGCGCTTAGGTCACATGATCTGCTAAGTGCTTTGATTTGCTTTGGAAAAATATGACAAAACAAGTAAAACTCCTATTATATGTCATGCTTATTTATAAGTCATGACAAGATATCCGTATGCAGGGGGCAATACCAATAGTTTAGCCAAGTGCAGACAGGCTGTGTGTACATCTCAATACGGCCTCATGTTTACATGAACACTGGCACTTGAAGTCTTGAGGCATTGCCATTGGTTATAATCAATATCACCAATCAATGATCGCAAACAAGATGGCAAGTTGTTGTGAAACATATTGCCACATTACTTTCAGCTTGCCATTGTCAGCCTCTACTACAGCTTAATATAGCATAATTACACACTACTACTGGAAAACCGGTGTCAATGCATAGCAGCATTACAGATTAGTCACACTCACTGGGATGTCTTGACTGGATTGTGGGCTGACAGTGGAGAAGGATTTGGCGGTGTTGAATGGTGACAACGTGCAGATTTCAGCTGTATGTACCTCATAGATTTCTTCAGCACAACAATCATCCATATATAGTGCTAAAAAGCATAGCCACCTGCACTCCCCCTGTTCATGCTCACACTCCAGTCCCACAACGCATGTGGGCTGGTCACCAGCAATGAGATGTTTTGGCAAAGCGATCATCTAATAAGTGCAATTGGAAACCCAATGTTGGGGAACATACAGGATACACTTCTGGAATCTGGCAGACAATGTAACATGGTTTGCAAAGGTAATTCGCTTTCTCTGTATCAAGCTGTGCATCCTGGCACCAGACACATCCATCAGTAATATGTGAATATCATAAATAGTCCAAACTCACCAAATCCGAGACAATCTCATTTGACATCAAGCAGTAGTGTTTGCCCCACGCCTTGAACGCTTCAAGACAAAAGCCTGGGAATGGCACATCGGGGTCTGAAGTTGGCATGACTGCATAGACACACAATGCATTCGCAAAATTTTGGCACCACTCAAGCTGAACATATGTTAACAAGTCACTCAGCTCCCAAAACACCTGTTGGCTTGCAGAGATCACTTGATCATGGCACCAATTGATAGGCTGTGATTGCAGAAACAGAGTCACCAAGACTGGTGGTATTCTCAGGTGCTCATACTTGCGTTCGATGTCCAGCGAGTATATACAGGATAGGTGGAGTATGGTGGTCCTTGAGACTTATGGTGCCTCTTGCCATAGTGACTTGGCAATGTTGTAACCAAGAGGTGGGATTGGAGTCATCCTGAAACAATCCTTGAGCATCTGAAGCTTTGGCCCATTGAATGATGTGGACTGCCATCAGTCAATTTCATCAATAGACCTTGTGAGATTGCTTACTTTGTAGAGTAAATTTAAAGATAACCAGCAGTGTGCCACAACTATTCCCATCCCAAATGCTGTGACCAGACTGGGATCATCACTGGGTTCTGGCATGCCATTTGAAGCAGAAGTGGATGGTTAATCACCTGCTTCCCAGCATCACTGTAGGAGGCTAGGTTTTTTCAGCATGAAACCACAATCCCTCAGATGTTCTGCATGAGGGACCGTGCTAATGTGTGTAATTGGGAGCACTCCTCCCCAAATGTTGGGCCACTGCACACCAGTGTGCACCCTGTAATAAGGTTACTGGAGGGGCAGAGTGCATCCAGGACTCCAACTTGGCCGTCTTGACTACCCATGTCTTGTCATCCAGCAGTGCCCCATTGCCTGCAAAACCGGACAAGACCTTCCTCCACTTTCAGCAGACTTTGGGTCCACCTTGGCCATGTGTTCCTTCTGATCCTTGGGTAGGTCCTCTACCTGAACTTGAACCATTAGTGGGTGCATCCAATGGTGCTTCAGGTTGTTGCTGTAGATGTGCTCAATTGCCCCAATATGTGGACCAGAGAGCAGCTGGTCATTCAACTGGGTGACTTGCACCAGGTTAAAGAAACAGAAAGGGCCAGCAAAGCAGACAAGTGCAATACTTTTGAGCCTCTCTCTGATAAAGGCACCAAGACATCCAACATGAGCCAATTTCCGAAGTCAACCAACTTTTCACCATTGCTAATCGCTTCATGTTGCTGCACATCTGCTGCTTCTGCTGGAGCAGTCGTCAGTCAGCCTATGAAGTTATCCATTAGGTGAATGCACTTGCCAATGGGCTGTGAGGTCGACTTCCTGCCTTCAGAGCCTTGAACTTTGTCTCCGTGTCATGAAGATGGCAAGGGCACAGCTTCCAGCCCCATGCTCGACCTGGCACCTCTGACGATTGGGAACCCAAGACTGGGTTTTGTGGGGAGCTCAACGACCAAACGGACACTGCCTGGTGTGTGATCAGGCCTGCTTGGTGAGGGCAGGGTCAGTGTTTCTGTCAGCTTGATCAGTCTTGTCCTGCTTGGGTTTGCAGGATTGAAGTTTCTTGTGGGGTGCAGGCATGTCAGCCCCATCAGCTTGATCAGTTTTGTCCTGCTTGTGCTTGTGGGATTGAGGCTCCTTGCAGTGGACAGGTGAGCCAGTGTCTCCATTGGCTTGGTTGGTCTTGGCCTGCTTGGGCTTGCAGCAGTGGATGTCAGTCTTGCGAGGCTTCAAGCTCATGGGCTTTTCACTCTTGTCATTGGAGTCTGGCTCATGGTTGATCCATTCAAGCGTCTCACTGAACAGGAAGTCCCCTTGCCATTAGCGCAGCCAGACAAAACTTCATCTGCAGTGCCTCGAGCAAGTAGCTTGTATATGACCACAGCCTGCAATTGACCCATACAATGAAGGCACCCTGAGGTTTGGTCTCCCTTGGCAGCAGACCACACAGACCACGCTATAATATACACGATAGTCACCATCAGGATGCCTATCGAGGCTCTTGTGATGTTCAAGCCAGTGGTACCAACTGGATCACGATATCCTTGTTGTTCTTGAACTTGTTGATGACCCAACAACGTTGCACTTGGGTCATGGTGCCCTCATATTTGCAGTAACTCCAGGATTTGAGCTCAAACACCTATGGTGCACCTGGTCAGCATGCCACTCACGTTGACCACTGTCCACAACAGTTACCTTCTTCAGTATTGTGTGGTGGTATTCGTAAACAGCCAATATCAAGTACTCGCATGGCCAAGATGCTGGCTGCAAACTGACAGCTGCCTCTGCCTCCACGGCTAGGTCTCATTGCCCATCTTCATGGCACCGTATCATGGGCCCAGCTGCTGGGTCCTGGTGATGCTTGATGATACCCATTAGCACCCAAATTTTCGATGAGATCACCTCATCCAGTTGCCTCATGGTCCACTGCTCCCAGAAACAGCTGTGATCTGGCTGCCCTAACCCTGGGTGGAGTGAGACATGCTTGAACTCAGTCAGGATGTTCTAAATAGTGGATTGTCACTCTCATTCAGTTGTTTACAGACAACAAGGTGGTATCACCCACCATACATATATACAACATCAATGCTATCATTCTCAGGAAGAGTGAGTTTCAACATTAGGTGTTCAGTGCTGTTAGGTGGTGGTGGCGGTTGGTTGGTTGGTTGGTTGGTTTGGTGGTTGGTGGTTGGTTAGGTGGTTAGGTGGTTGCTTCAAGTCTGATAGGTCCCAGCTCCTCTGGCTAGAGCTGATGAATCCACATCACAAGCCGAATCTACTCCATGTGCTCTGTGTTCCTTTGATGATTGTGAAGCTGACTGTGCTGTTGTTTGCTGGGTGGCGGCTGCAGCACCAGCTGCGTGACATTTCAGTTTGTGTTTCTAATTTTTTATATCCCAGAGATGATTGTGTGTTTGGTTAGATATGATTTCTTTCTTGTCTGTAGCATATGTATGGAATCATATGCTGAACTTATATAGTCATTCAAGACATCCATATCCATTCAGGCTCCCCCTCTTATGGTGGAAGTACTGCATGGGGTATGAACCTTGGACAGATAAAATCAATCAGCTTGAGCCTGACGATGTCCTATCAGTATCAGGTGTGAAGAGTACCATCATATTATCAGGCAGGTGGGTTATGTCTTAGACAAGCATACTCACTCCTTGTCTTCGATGATCAATCAGTCCTTCCATGTTTATATTTGGTTCGATGATGCTCCTCACCCTGTAAACCCAGATATTTGCAACATCACCAAGGTGTTTCTCAATGTTTACAAATTTCCTCTTTACCCACCACCCAATGGCGCACTGTGTGTCAAGACGAAAGATATTGCCAATCATCTAATATCTTCTGTGGGCAGCCAGCACCAGAACATTCCTTGTATTTGGCAAGCTTAGAGGTAAGTAAAGGAGCATTGCTGGCTAACATTGTCACTTAATTTACACTCCAGACAAAAGCAGCACTTCCAGACTCTTTCT
This sequence comes from Ceratobasidium sp. 370, assembly GCA_019677355.1. Taxonomy (NCBI): domain Eukaryota; kingdom Fungi; phylum Basidiomycota; class Agaricomycetes; order Cantharellales; family Ceratobasidiaceae; genus Ceratobasidium; species Ceratobasidium sp. 370. The sequence continues at coordinate 14,721 of WSLN01000243.1, forward strand.
GAAAGCTACTTGTCTATCTGCATCATCCGAATTTGTCAAACTTGGCAAGGTGACAGTGGTGGGGATCTTCACATTTCTCAATTTTCACCTCCCTGTGTCACCCCCCACCCATATATATACCCTGCAAATCATTCCCCTGACCAATGCAATGCGAAGTGTAGCAGTCTCTAGTACTGGGCTGCCTACCCTTCTACATGGTTCAGAATCCACAGATCTGAGGTTCAATACTATTGCGATATCATCCACCTCGAGCATGGGCTCAGTCCTCAACCTTGGTGAATTCAGTCCAAATATACCAGAGGGTGCCAATCCACCTAAGAATTGATGTAATTTTCAATAGGGTATCAAGCTATTTTTTTGGAAATGATAGGTATGGCTCTGATAGATAATGGTATGATATTCTGCATCAAAAGTGCTTATAAATCATTCCAGAAATGAGAGATATTAGATGATTTTTTCAGAGGTAAGAGTATGCAAGAGTCATTTTCCACACAGATTACTGGAAAGAGTGATATTCTGGTTAGCATAAGCATAAATACAGCATGTAAACAATTACATGATGGATTTAGAACATGAATAGATGACATAGCATTACCAGCATTGTGCAAACTTTCCAGTACTTAATTGGGATCTGGAGTGTATAGCATATTGTCCAGCAAAGAGACAACCAAACAATCTATATAAACAGCATGATGGTCGGTTAGGTATATGCATACATATCCCACACAATAGCCAAAGTTCATTTATATAGTCAAGCAAATGTATTACCCAATGGGCAGCCAGCCGCCCATCAGGGTCACTAGACGATAGAACATTGCTATAGTCCAATCAGCCAACTGAACAGGCGGTGAGCCACCCATTGTGCATGGTATGCTGAGCTTACTAAACACCCAGCAAGTGGCCCAGCTGTCCATCATGTGAAGTGACATAATTATTCGAATCATACATCAAAAAGCAGGGTAAACACATGATTGGATTGGGACATACATGAAGAAAAAATGCGAATTGAGACATTCACAGGGTCCTGCAAACACAATGAATGTGCCAAGTCAACTGCAAACAAAGTAAGTCAAAAGTGGTCACAGATACAAGAAACATGTCACTAACCATCTTCGTGGAATTGCACAATTTCACGACAGATCACTGGAAGGGTGTCTGCCAAAATCTGGCAGCAGATGATGGTCAATGCTCTTCTGGGGCAGATATGGGAATGGTGGTTGAATTCCATCGCTTGCTGGAAAGCATACTCCAGTATTCAGTCACCCAGTAGGTGCTGGAGATGAGGTCAAGTACGCAATCGAGATGTGTTGATGGCATGATGGAGAGCAGAGGATCAAGCAGTGGCAATCATCAGTGGCGATACTTGGATACTCGTCATAAACATGCTTGAGATGATCATCAAGGAATGGATGATCGTTTTTGATCTTGGTGACAAACAGAGGGATATAGGACATACCAGTGATGGAGGAGTGGGTGAGGATTGAATATAGACACAATACTCAGTCAAAAATGAACCTGAGGGGAGCAGGTCCAATTTTCAAAAGTCATGCAGCACCTTTGGCTGTTGTTTAAGCCATAACTCGCTTATCTCTCATCCGAATCGTCTCGAATTTCGCACGTTGATACACATACATGTTCTGCACACACTCTACTAATACACCTAGAGCTTAAGCACGCTGTATCACTGTCTGGGTCTGGTTCAGTGTCAAGTGCATCAAATGCTGCATCAGTTTTGTGAGCAAGTGTAGCTCTGCTCAGCACAGCCAAGCATGATGTATGTATGATCTGCAGAACTCCTCAGTCCCTGTCTCTTCACCCTCCAGTGCATCACACACTTGTCTTCTGCTCACATGTGACAATCTGCAGGGAGTCTCCCTGACTCTGCCACAGGACGTGTGCTAGCATCCTGGCAGGATGGTCCACTTGTGACTCTAAGGTATCAGGATTGCTGCTTGTGTAGTGCTCAAAATGTTCCTCTCTGTCACAGACCTTCAAGAGCTACAGCACATGAACAGTCAGGAGTTTGGTCACCACTGCTTTGTAGTGGTAGGGCCTACATGTAGCATCACATGGTGCAGAACCTTGAGCTCACTCTCCACAACATTGGCACCCATACATGAAGGCAGCAGTTCCTGAACAGCTATGAGCAAGACCCCTGGAAAACACCTCACCAACTCACCACATCAGGCAGTGTCCAAGGGTCAGCTGTCTTGGGGTTCAAGGGGGTGATGAAGCTTGCAGGCTGGGCCTTGACCCACTCCAGTGCTGCAGCCAGCTTGCCTGGCAAGGCATCCCACAGATGGGGCTGCTTCTTCTTTTTCTTTCCCCCCAACTGTGCCTCAAGTACTGATACCTGGCACAAACGAGGCATGAAGGTCACCACCCCTTCAGGAACCTCACTCATGCCCTTGGTCAGCAGGTCCACCTGAGCAGTCATCTCCCACACAACACCAGCAGCCACCTGCCAACCCATCAGCATCAGGCCTTTTTCCAGCTGGCTTGACAGGAGTACTTACCCCATAAACCTGCCCAGTGGTCAGTTTCTTCCATCCACCTGCCTGAAAGGCCTTGGCGATGTGTGCCTGAGACAAGGCATCCATGATCACATTGGCCAACTCCTTGTTTCGGGTCAGGTTAGATATGGCCTGGGAGGTAGTCTCATTGTGCCCAAGGATGGCATGCCAGTTCAACAGGAACATTTCCCTGCTGATGGCACCAGCATCCAACAATCCCTTGAGCTTGACCACTGCTTGGAAGAGGTCCACATCACTAGTCTTCATGACCTGACATGAATTAAGTCATGCATTAATGTCAAGAACCCCGCCGGATGGTCATCTTCACAGCCTGGCATAGAACCCCCAAGTCAGAATTCAGATTGCATGTCCTCCAGTTTACCTACAGTGTGTGTATACATCCCCATGCCACCACAGGTCATCAGGGTCTTCCAGCTCAAGGTGTCAGAGCATTGCTATCTGATATTGACCCACAAAGACAAGCACAGTCATTGTTTCAGGCAGCTCTGGGACCAACCTGCCACTTTGGGAGGCAACTTGCTGCAGATGATCCACATGTTTGTCATCCTGCAGTAGCACCCCAATAGGGTGGAGTGCCCTGTTCAACACCTCCTTGTCATCTTCTTCACAAGCTCATCCACCCAGGCATTGTCAAGTGCTCACTGGTCAGGATGATGCTCAGTCTGCACCAGGTGGATCTTGAATCTTCCAACCAAATATTTTGTGCAGACCTGAGCAATGACCTCTTCCCCTGATGGCTGTTTGGGTAGATGAGATGGCATGACAAAAATGGGGCAAAGAGTGGTTCGGATTGGTTGGGTTGAGTAGTGTGCAATAAAGTGAGCAGCCATGACTTCCTGTTGAGAACTCATATATTTATATCACTTGGCATTTGTAGCAAGACATGCTCTGTGTGAGCATTAAATCCAGCATAGCCATTGCCAGCCAAATTTCCTGTTGTGGCAAGCTGCTCTGGGTGTTACTATCCTGCATTGAAGCTCCTATTGTGACACAGGGACACATGCCAGGCACAAGAACAATATAAGAGCAGCTTGAAAAAAAGCCCATCTCAGCTTCCCTAAACTTGAAAAAATGATGCCACCATCGAACAAGATTGTCACTGCCACTTGTGCTGCTGACCTGTGAGCACATCAAACCACCAACTAACCGGCAACTCACTCATAAGATGTTTGGGTAGTTCATGGTCCTCACTCGACACAGTCTCATCCTCAGAGAGTCCACAGGCCCTGACAGATGCCCCACATCCTGTCCTCATGGCTCATGAAAACATGTAGGCATTTCTCATCGATGCCTTCATTCTCTCTGTCTGAGGTGTACTTCCAGCACTCCACCAGGCATCCCAAGTTGTTCGTCATTCAATCAAGCTCCCAGTCATGGCCAGGCATTGTGAGTCTCTCAGGTTCAATGTGCCCCTGCCACCCCTGAGGTGATGTCTGTGTTCTCCCATCCCCTCGTCAAGCAGAGTACATACCAGCTTTGTAAAGAGACCATCACCAGTGCTAGGTCTGGAGACACCCCTCACGAGATGTAGGACTTCGACTCTGGCTGGGCATGCAGCACGATGGAATGTGTCTGCAACAACCAACCCAATCCTCTCATGCCAGCCCACATGGCCCCTGAGTTATCCCTTCACCCCCCTGGGCCACACATATCCACAACTCTCCTCGCATGCCTCCAACACGGACCTGTAGGTTCTGCCTGTGGATTCTATGGTTGACTGACTACATGCCCCATGTTCAGGCAGCATGCAGTGTTCATGGCAGGAGGTGTACAGGCAGTCATTGATAGTCCATCGGCTTCTAGCACAAGCTCTGTCCAAATTGCAAGGCCGATGCCTGGCTCACCTGTTTGGAAACAGTGTGTACATTACCCCTTTCAATTTGGCTCTGATTCTTATGCACCCAGTTCAACCCATCACCCAGCATCCAGGCAAGCAGGCTAGCACAACAGCAGGCCTGCCTGAACCCCAGTCTGGCAAGCAACACCAGAAGATCTTGGGTGAAAGTGGGATGAGCTGACAGGACAGACTTTCCCCTCTGAGGCAGATTCAATCACCTGCTTCTTCACTCCCCTCGCTTGACCTTGAGTCCAAATCAGGTGATGGGGGACTGAGCAGAACAGTGTCCAATGTCCAGTGAGTGCCACATTGCTCTCTGATGCTCAGGCTCTCACACAGGACTGTATTTGATTGGACAGGCATGCACCGACCAGCACAGAAATCAATCTCACTCAGTTGTGAGCATACAGCCAGTGTGTTCCCAATTTGTTTGGCTCCTCCACCAACGGGCAGCTTGATCGACTACTGGAGGCACCCACTCACATGCTATATGAGTGGGTATTCTTCACATGCCTCATGCATGAAGTCTATTGCCTGGCAGACCCAGAGAGGATGCTGTGGGTGCTTATGGAGCCTGCTGGCCTGGGAATCAAGCTGCATCAACAACTACCGTTCATGAACAGGTGCCCACCCACCCACATCATTGGCCTTTACCACTACAAGGAAGAAGACCTCTCTATCCTCATCTGGGGAGTTGTGGAAGTAGCACAAGGCAATGTACTAGAGATGTCACCCAGGTTACCTGCTGCAGGTATTCCTGTCATCCCCCAGGGAAAGTTCCTGCATTGCAGGGGCAGGGGCGAGGGCAGGAACATCAACAGGCACTTGGGAACCTGGCAGGGAACCCCAGGAAACCTGCGCTTAAGCGCCAGGGTTCCTGCCAATTCAGTGCTGGAATTCCCACATATCCCATTCATATCAAGGGCAACCATTCATGAGGTTAGCAGAAAATTTACATTTGATACATACAAGACAATGCTAACTATGAAATCAATCTTTGGTGAGGCTCA
>WSLN01000247.1:1854-12114 GCA_019677355.1 Ceratobasidium sp. 370
CAAATCCGATTACGACTACCCCAGCATACATCGACGCAAGAAAATTTACTGGCCCGAGGCTCATATATGCACGCTACCGATACAAACAGTCAAACGCACAGCCCACACATAACGATAGCACAAACCCGACCAAAAAAGCGGCAATAAATACCTCCCATTCCATGATCGTCCCCGATCCACGCTCAGACGACCCTCAGAGTCAAGCAGGCATCCAGCCCTGAGCCGTTGGCCGCACCGGCCACTGCCTGCGCCGCCTGAACCCACTCTCCTGTGGCTCCCGAGGCAAACACACTCTCGCATGCCACAGAGCGCCCGGAATGGTACCCCGCCCCATCACTCGCCCTGATAAACAGCAGCGGCAGACCGCGCGCCATATGTGCCGATGGTGGAGCACCGGGCTCGAGCGCCTCGGGCGGTACGACGGGCACCGTCCCAGCCGCCCCTTCGGTCGCCGCAGCGAGCGCCGACGCAATCGCCGCGGTGCGCTCCGCAGCTTCGTCCGTTCGCTCTCGTGCCGACGCTCCATCCCCTTCCTTCCGCCGAGATACCTGCGCTTGCTGAGCGACTTGGCTTAAAAGCCCAGCCGCGAGAAGATGTCCAGGGCTCATCACGTTTTCTTGCATCGTGCGCACGATATCCGGGATCGGTGGCATGTCCACGACGACAATCGTCTGCGAAGGCGACATGACCGAGGACCGTCTGAACACAGACGTCGAACTCGAACCGGGTGTTCGTTCATTAGCGCTTGCACCCGGCTTATCGACAAAGTCGAGGACGGCTTTTGCAGCCGCGGATATGACGGCAGACGGGTCTGCAATGCTAGGCAGGGCGCCCGCTGCTGCCTTGGCATATGGCACACTGGGCGGTGGCGCCGCCGGCATATTCCCAGATGAAGGGTTCGATCTATATATGCGTTGTCGCAGCGGACCGATGTTCCCAAGCCAGATCTCGAGAGGCTCTGACTGGCCCGTTTCGGGGTTGTCACTCGAAAAATTCGACACCACGAGCTCGAGCGTGTGCGTGGAAGGCCGGTAGGTCGGCTGGGTGCAGATGGTCGGAAAGGGCGTGATGGGTCGCGAAGGTGTGGTCCCAAACGTGCCCAGTGCATCGAAGAACGTATACTGGAACTTGGCTATAGGGATAACCAAGATGAGTGTCGGAAACGGGTGTTTACACATGTGCTACTCACAAATTCCCACAATTGTCCAACAAAGCCAATCATCGACTTCATCCACGACAGTCGCCCCGTGCACGCTGCGTTCTTCTCGTGTCCGTGGCGCTTGATAATGCAAGGTTTGCGGCCCAACTTGCCGATCTGCGGTCCTGACATCTGTGAGGCCTAGTCCGTTCGTCCCTGCGTTTCCCCCGAACCCTGGACCAGTAATGGTACCCGATGCGGAGAGATAGTACCGCTGTCCGTCGTCGCCTATCCTCTGGAGAGCAATCTTCTGCATCTGACTCACTGGCCCGCCATCATCGTTGATAATCCGACTCTTGTCGACCTTGCGAATAATCAGAGGGTCGGATGCGACCCCTGTCAACTGGTCAGTCAAGATGATCTCGGAGCCATATGTAACAGGCCGCGCGCCAACCGACGACGAATAGGACCGCAGGCTCACAGAACCAGCACGTGTCGAGCTCGCCTGTGTGGGAGACGAAAGTTGGGCAGGAACCGTCTCGGGAGAGTCGTCCGACTCGGCAGGGGAACGCACGACCGTGACGCTGAATGCGGACCAAGCCGAGTTGCTCGCGCTGAGCCTACCACCCTCGATGGCCATATACTTGGTGCGCACTGTCTGAGAGTTGATGCGGTTGAAAAGCGAAACTGGGCCACCAGCAAGGATACAAGAGGACATATTACGAGTTTTGGCGGTCTTCTTGGAGGGCTTTGAGATGATTGCGATCTGCGTACTCTCGAAGCTAGCCCAGGGAGTGTTTCCGAGAGGAGAATCGGGGTCGGTAACGTCGAGTACGAGCTGGAAGTTCTTGGCTTTGAGGCCGGCGGTGCCCGAAACATGGAGTGTCTTGAAGCTCGCCTGCATCATCTCGTCGAGGGATGAGCGCTGTTCATTAGTACGTTCGCCAGTCTCTGTGACGATGCGCATCGCTAGTTGTTGGTTTCGCGGTTGCCTAAGCGGACCTTCGACGCGGACAACCGGAGGGGGACAAAGGAAACGCTTTTCATTTCCGTACGACTTTTGCGCGACTGCTGCATGGAGGCAGACAACAGTGGTCATGGATGGGGTTGGAAGCACTCTAGCATAGTCGAGCACAAGGTGGTCGCGCACAGTGCGCCGAATCTTTGCACGCGACTCTTCAGGGGACGTTGCCTCGTCACGTTTGCGTTTTCCGGACTGCAACCAATATGGTAAGCGCTAGCGCGACATGAGCAGGTAATGGCCTTTCACTCACACTGTCCTCTGGCGCAGGAGGAGCAGCCGGGGGCGCGGATAGCGTTGACGGGCCCGCACCGGGAGTCTCTGCCTGCCATGGGAGTGGAGGAGGCGACGGAAGCGCCTGGCTCGCAGCAAGCAACGAGTGAATCGATATCGCAGGGTCACTGGATGCATTTGTGGGCGTTTCTGGGGCGTTGCTGCCGTCGTCGATGGCATTGAGCAGTAGTTCGAGGTTGGCGCGTGCCGACGGCGGCGTGGCGGATGGCTGGCGCCTGTCCATGGCGAGAAAAGCCGGGGGAAACGGGGCGAGCGGCGGCGTAAACACAGGCTCAGGCGATTGGACCGACACAGACGTGTGCCCCAGCGATGGTGACTGCACAATCGTGCGCATTGCGGCGGGCCGTCTTAGAGGTTTTGATCACACAAGTTCGTGGGAAAGACACCTGTTTGCCGCTGTTTGCTTGTTCCCCTCGGCGCTTCGCAACGCCTTCAAACACCGGCTCGCAACATCGACCTCGTCGCCCACTGTATGCTCACAAGTAGGCTCGCATATACCGGCCCCACCCGCCTGGTGCACTGGTCAGAAGATATCACGCCCTGTACGCAACGCAGATCCCTTGTGCTGCCTTCCCCATCACTGTTCGCATTCTGGACCTCGCCCGCCTGCCACTTTCCCATGGGCAAGGGGCGAGCCCGGCCAGCTCGCATCTCACAATGACACCTAATCGTCCCCGAACGAGGCGGTGTCGCAGCACTAGGCAATCAAGTATTGCCGCGAATGGAATGTGAGCTTATATCCCGCACTCCCTCTTTGCGTGCACGTCACGCCGCTGCTCCAATCTCGCTTCTCAGTCACTTGCTTGCACGTTTCCAGGCAAACCGTATGTTATCAAAAGCCCAAACACAGCGCAAACTATCTTGATTGCCGGGTCCCTTACCATGCGTCGCTCCCTTCGCCCAGTTTGTTCAGAAGAACATTTGTGTGACGAGTAAAGCCGAGGATAATTGCGGCTGGCTCTCGGAGGGTCTGCAGACACTCAAGTCGCTTTATTTGAGCGCTATAGGACACTGGATAAGCTCTCAGAGCTGTGGCGCTGCTTTGCAACACCTGGAAGGCAGTTCTTGGAATCCAAGTGGTGCTGTCCAAGGGTAGGTTACTGCCCACAAAGCACAGCATTGCATTGCACGTCTAAAACTCGGAATTCCACTGATATGGCCTTAAAGTCCCGAGCCCAGCGCGCAGCGTTATTATCGTCCCGGATTAAGCCCTTTTTGTAGTGGTGGACAATAATATCCTCGTAGAAGTGAGAGACACTCGTAATATATCACGTCTCCCCATAGAAGCTGGCGCAGCTTTTCGTGATCTCCCACGCCCGGAAGGTAGCATATACTCAAGCCGCACTCATCCCAATTAAGTCCAAGGGCATCCATTCCCAGATCCGGAAGTAAAAATGAATGTTTAAGTTCCGGAGTTAATGCAGCACATGATCATCCTGAGCGTCAGGTTAGCAGGAGTCGCCAGCAAAAAGTACTGCGGGCCAGCACGTTTGGTTTCCGAGCGTGAGAGCAAGAAAGCTAGGAGCCAAACACGTTCGCCGAGAGCAATATTGCCCCTGTGACAGCAATGCAGTTCGGGCAAAGGCCTTCGGCCGTTGGTGGTTGAGACATGCACAACGCATGCCCTATTACTCGATTCCATGGCGCCTCGCCCCACAAGTTTCACGTGACTTCACAGACGCCAACCGCAACGATGACTTCAACCGACATGCCTCCTCCTCAACTCACTCTCGTCGCGGCAGCCACTCTTACGAACGGAATTGGTGTGCGAGGGGGACTTCCATGGCGTCTCTCCCGCGAGATGGCCTATTTCGCACGCGTCACCAGATCCGCCGGAATTCCATCTCCCAACCCCAACTGCAGCACAAACGCAGTGATCATGGGGCGAAAGAGTTGGGAAAGCATCCCGCCCAAGTTTCGGCCGCTCAAGGGTCGCCTGAACGTTGTGATTAGTTCCCAGACTGAGTTAAAATTGTGAGTAAAAGGTGACATTTATTATTGTTGCAGTGTTGTCTTTGGTTTGGGGAAGACATCGTGCATTGAGAATTTCGACAGGGACGAACCTGCCCCCGAGGTGGAGAACACCCCACCACCGATTCTCGCGCACTCGCTCGACATTGCTCTCTTGAAACTCGGCCACTTCTCCATACGCAACATATTCATAATCGGCGGCGCCTCAATTTACACCCAAGCGCTCCAACATCCCAACGCAACTCGCATTTTGTTGACGCGTGTGCTCGAACCTGGGTACGACGAGTGTGACGTATTCTTCCCTGAGATTAGGGAAGGGAAAGATTGGACAATGGCGTCGCATGCACAGTTGGCCGAGTGGGTTGGGTTTGACGTTGCCGAGGGCGCGCAAGAGGAAAAGGGGACAAAGTATGAATTTCAGATGTGGGTTAAAAAAGGGGAGTGAAGGCGGTACGGTATAAAGATGACAGACATGCATATACTGGTGTCAAGAAAAGCTATAACCCACAAATTTGTAGATAATGTACCCTGGAACTCCAAAAAGCTGCTGTCGATGCTCAGGCGTGGTTATATGTTATACGCGAAGTGTAGTGTACTCCAGAACCAAAATAGCGAACCCTAAAATAATAAGGCCGGACCCAAGCAAGCTCCAAAGGGTAATCGTGGAGAGGCTCCTCGAAATCAGGACTGGGCAGCGCAATATATCAGTCACAGCCTTCACCCTGTCGCAGCACCGAACTTACCGTCAGCAATCATGACTAAAACGATCGTCAATAAATTCCCAACGCTCGCCACGATTGGACCCCAGAGCGATAACAGGATCTATAACACACGATGGGCACAGTTTATAGCGCAGCTCATAAGACCCAGGTCAAACTTACCATAAACCCGGCGTTGAACGTCAGCCCTGAGACAGCGATAGCAGCTACACACATCGTGGTCCAGCCATCCGCAGGCAGCTCGAACTTGCCTTCGCCGGCCCAGTGCATAACAGCCATGGGGACCCAAAGCGCGCCGAGAGTCGCAAGCCCCACCGTCGAGGTTATAAAATTAGCAAATAGGCCGAATGGAAGCTGGTCCGAGTCGCCAGGGCCGTTTCTGGGTCCTGTCTCCGTCTCATCGGCCCGCAATGGCTCGTATGCTTCTCCCCTGTGCTCATCGGGCACTGCGTATTTCTTGTACGCAACTTGGTACAGCGCATACGAGATGGCGGATATCAGGGTGAGAATGTTACCCAAGAATGCGGCGGAGCTTGTGGCTGTAGCAGCTGCAGCACCGGCGTTTTGTTCTACGCTGGCACTGCCGTAGACTGTAGCGAATACTCCTGCGCAGGCCAGGAGGACCGCAAGGAGTTTGTGAGGCTGCCAGCGAGATGTTCCATCCTGAGGAGGGATGAGGGCGGTGCTAAGGAGGTAAGCCCAAAAGGCGTGTGTGTTAAAGATGGCGGTCACATCGCTGACTCTAATAGAAGGCAGTGTGGGTCCCAAGTCCAAGGGGATAAGTTATTGAAGCGAAAGGGTGGAGGAGAGATCAAGACGTACGGTGCGAGTGAGATGCTTGCGTACCAAAGCAAAGCGGGACATGTCATCCCAGCGGTGATTAAAGAGACGAACATAATATATCGGATCCAGGGGAATTTAGGATCTTCCCGTGTGCTTGGTTGGCGGATGAGAATCTGATGCTGCATGACATCCCAGAGGGTCTGAACGTAGAAGGATATGCTGTTTCCGGCGGACCACTTCAGCCAGAGGAGATGTAGGGGGAATACAATAGTAAAAGCCGAGTGCGCAATGTAACTGTTTTGCGCGATTGTGAGTGATCTGTAAAAGGCTTAGCAAGTCAACTTACAACAACAAATATGGCTGCCTGTATTGTAGCGAAGATTGGACATACTGTGGTACGAGTTAACGCGCTGGGGCTTCTGTGTGCTGTTGACTACTGCTTACCTGCGTCAATTCCGTCTGCAACACATATGCACCAAGTATTACCACAAACACAACACCTGCTGTCGGACCTCCAGCCAAATTCGACAACATCCTTGAATATATGCTTTAACGTCGCTTCTGTTTTGTACCCAATAATGCTTAGGCTCGAGAAGAATCAGTCATACGATCAAGGAACTAATATCTCATCAGCCAAGGTTGTGGTCGGAAATAGAGTTTGCATCTACGCAGCTGGCGCTTGTCTTTCACCCGATCACGTGCCGCTCTCTAGACTCGCCCGCACCCTCGATGCTGCGATCCGTATTTTCGTTGGCTCGCCCATTGTTAAGCTCGTTCCGTACCGCGACCAGCCTCCGACTTGCTCCGTCGCCGACTTCTGCGTGTGGACACACCTATCACCACCATAGAAGAGACCTAGTTGCGACGCGCGGAATGAAAGTGCGCTCATCGATCAAGTTGTTTTGTGATGGATGCTCTATTGTGAGGAGAAAGGGATACTTGTATGTGATCTGTTCGAAGAACCCAAAGCACAAACAGGTATGTTGGTCTAGCAGAAGTTGGAGCGTTTGTTTCTGACCGTTGGGGCCACAGCGGCAAGGATGAACACTGAGTATGTGTTGGATGTCCCGCATACTTTCTGGCTTTTTGGGTGTGTGGTAATATACTTTCTTCGTACGTCAGCGTATCCTAACATACCTGCCTCTAGGCGAGATCTTTTCGCTACCTGTTCGTCCATTTAATTCTGGCTTTTTCGACACGCCCCTCCTCATTATGTATTGAACCACTCAAATTTCACTGTATTTAGACCTACCAAGCTCAGAACACAACTGAACCAACGGCTAGCTCTGGAAGAAGCGCTATGGTGGGGCTAGGAGTCAAAATAACGTTATGGTGTGAGAGACTATCCATTTGCATTCTGTCGGAAGATATATATTTTCCTCTCGTCTCGCCCGGTTCGCAGCCAAACGCAACGCGCAAACTGCATCTGAGCTTGCAGCGCCAAAATTGTATCAGCCCAAGGGGAAGCGCCGGAAACATGGGCCACCTGGGGACATTAGAACCTAAGCCATATCATAGCCCAAAGTTACTTGCTATAGATGTCATACGTCCTATAGAATCGTAATGCGTAGCTTTTATTGAAAGGAACGAGCGGGAGTTGGCGCCGCACGTGAGTGGTTGTGGAACTGTATAGCTTCACCCGGAAGCAAGCGTGTGGCTTGGTGTGATCGCTCAGACGTCAATCATCATCAGACTTCAAGACACCCCGCCGTTCCCCGCGCCAACAAAACAAAATGGCTGAGCAGGTAAGACAAATGCCGCATGAATGCTGCCATTGCACGCTGAGTTGCTTTCATTTTGTAGATCGAGAAGGCCTTCCAAAAACAGCACCTTTTCCAAAACGCCAAAGCGCGTGTGGGTGAGTTGTGATATAGTGTAGGATGCATGCAGCAAACTAATGGAACATTTCTTCCCACCAATATTTGCGTCGTAAATAAATTTGGATGTGGGCATATGGGTGCTTTCGGTGCTGAATGGGATGCATAGGCAGGAAGGTGGTGACCAAGGAGAGGCGGTGGTACAAGGAAGTCGGCCTTGGCTTCAAGACTCCTTCCGAGGCGATCAGCGGCACTTACATCGGTGGGTTTCCTTTGCTGCTACCTTTTCTTTGCTCATGTTGATTGGTAGATAAAAAGTGCCCCTTCACCGGTGATGTCTCTATTCGGGGACGTATCCTGACTGGCCGGGTCGTTTCGACCAAGATGACGCGGACCATTATTATCCGACGGGATTACCTCCACTATATCCCTAAATATAGTGCGTTGACCCAGACCTTTGTGGCCTGTTGTTTTGACCCATGAGGCGCCTCGCAGACCGATATGAGAAGCGTCACAAGAACCTAGCGGCGCATGCTTCGCCTGCATTCCGTATTGAGATCGGCGACACGGTGACTGTTGGTGTGTTGGCTGCACGAGGCTAGCTGTGACGAAAAACTGACCTAATGTCTAGGACAATGCCGACCACTGTCCAAGACTGTTCGTTTCAACGTTCTGCGAGTGTCAAAGAACAAGGCAGCAGCCAAGAGCTTCGGCAAGTTCTGAAGGGGTCGACATTTGCTATCCTTGTCGTGGGGTTCCCGTGTGCATAGTTGCCATATGTTTTATGCAATCTTACGTCCTATGTGATTGGTGTTGCAACTTAGTGGAAAGGCGGGAATAAGCGCGGATGGCTGGGCCCTGTTGTTTGGTCGTGTGGTGATGTGCCTCGTTCACCCCACTTGAATTGGAATCTGGATCAGAACCATCTCACGCCCGAAGCCAACGTCGACGACCTGATTCTGCAGCGAGCACCCGCGATTGGAACGACCGAGTCCCCCGTCACGGCGACGAGCACCACACGTCACGGCCTAGACCAAAGCCTCCACACCCTGGGCGCCAAGCGCACTACGTTTGCTGACCACGCCCCTTGTGCCCACCCACCCCATCTACCACAACAGAATGGCACCTATCTCGGACTTTTTCAAGTCCCTTCGCTCCTCCAAGGACTCCAAAGACGCCAACGGGAGTTCGAAACGTTCGAAGAAGGCGGTCGAGGGCGGCTCGTCGCCAGCGGTGGAGAGTTCGAGTCTGCCTGCAGAGAACACGCCCCAGGGGAGTTTCTCGCGTGCAACGGGGCAGGAAGAGGCCGGTGCTGCTCACCCGTCGCAGGCAGCAGTGCCAGCGCCGGATGGTCACCTTAACGGAGTACATGCCCCGGCTCGGTCACCCTCCCAGTCGTCCTTCCCGCCCGCGCCGTATCCGGCCGGCACCGACCCCGCCGCTTCCCAGCCATTCGACCCCTCCCAAGCAACCAACACGAAACCTGCGTCCCAGAACAATGCGGTGCCGATCGATATTCCAACTACCACAACAATCCTCTCTAATCCCAACCCCTCCTCGCCCCCTGGTCCCGGGGCCAACCCAGAGAAGCTTCGCACAATAGACATCGACGACATGATCAACCGTCTGCTCGAGGTTGGGTATTCAGCCAAAGTCAACAAGTCGGTTTGTCTCAAGAACAACGAGATTACCGCCATCTGTCAGGCCGCCCGCGAAGTCTTCCTTTCTCAACCCACCCTTATCGAACTTAGTCCGCCTGTCAAGATTGTCGGCGACGTCCATGGGCAATACTCGGACCTTATCCGTCTTTTCGAGATGTGCGGTTTCCCACCACAGGCCAACTATCTGTTCTTGGGCGACTATGTTGACCGTGGCAAACAAAGTCTCGAAACGATTTTGCTTCTGCTGTGCTACAAAGTCAAATATCCCGAGAACTTCTTCCTCCTTAGAGGAAATCATGAATGCGCCAACGTCACGCGAGGTAAGCAGTGCCCTCTGTCCATACCCCACGTTCGACCCGCTGACTCACACGAGCTACAAGTGTACGGTTTTTATGACGAGTGCAAGCGACGGTGCAACATCAAGATATGGAAGACATTCATCGACGTCTTCAACTGCCTTCCAATCGCTGCGGTGGTTGCTTCCAAGATCTTCTGCGTTCACGGTGGCTTATCCCCCTCGCTCCACACAATGGAAGACATTAAACGCATCCAAAGGCCAACCGACGTACCCGACTATGGTCTGCTCAATGACTTGCTTTGGTCAGACCCATCCGACAATGCCGTCGATTGGGAGGATAATGAACGCGGTGTAAGCTATTGCTTCGGGAAAAGTGTCATTAACGACTTCCTGGTTCGGTACGATATGGATCTCATCTGTCGAGCACATATGGTCGTCGAAGATGGGTACGAATTCTGGAACGACAGGACTCTTGTTACTGTCTTCAGTGCGCCGAACTATTGTGGGGGTGAGTTGTTCCTCTTGCACAGCCTCGGACGCCTATTGACTGGGTATCCT
>WSLN01000249.1:0-19788 GCA_019677355.1 Ceratobasidium sp. 370
GACCAGAAACAGGAGAGTGTTAATCCCACAAGATCAGAAACCAAGTGTTCCACATGGTTATGGGTTAGGATGTCAAATAGACTCTCTGCTTGGCCACATTTGAGCATCATCTCTACACAGACAGAGTTTAATGCCAGGCTTTCGAGCTCAGAGTTCTGAGACTGGGATAGATGGTGGTGTGCTGGTGCTTGGGCTGGGCTAGCATTGGAAGCTGTGGGATTCTGGACCTGTTGCTCCTGTGGGCCACTGATATGTTGTGCATACCACCAGTTCATGGTGTCTGGATGGGAGTCTTGAGGATGTTGAATCTGGAAGTGTACAAGAAGGTCCTTGGTTTGAAGCTGGAACAGGAAGATGTCCTCTCCAAGCAGAGGTGGGCAGCTAGCTGCAACTGGAGAGTGGTTCTTGGCCAACTCAGCTTCGAGGTACATTGGCATCTTGTCTAACTGCCTAGTTAGCTGCTGTTTGGCATGTACTCTCTGCATCTCACCAACCATCAAATAGTCGAACACAGACAGTGGCAGCCTCCAAGTTCATGATTTTGGTGTTCTGTAGTTCCTGCAACCAAAATCTTGGTCCTCAGTGCACTCTACAGTGTGCAGAAGCTTGCATATTTCTGGTTGCACAGTGAAAATTGGTCCAGCTAAAATCTTCATGGCAGCACTGCGCTGGCAACTGTTCAGAAAGCATACCTTGGGACGAATGGGTGAATTGACAAGATTGCAGATTTCAATCAGATGGTTGTTGACAACATCCTGAGTCAAGGGCTTGCCAGTCTTGACAGATGTGTGGAATCAGCTCCTATCCTCATCAAAGCCTCCTCATTGGTGTGCCCATGGAGTTCCAGAATGGGTGGTACCTGGTGCAAAAGATGGCCCTGACAAGCAGCAGTGCCGACAAGGAATTTGGGTGGCAAATCATCCTGTGAGACCATGAGGTCTATGGGGTGCTCATGATCATGTTTGAATTCTGTGATAGAGTTGACCAGATCCTTGATATAGGTGTTGTCAGGGCGACAAGGGTTGAGGAAGTGTTCAAAATCCACACAAGCATCACTAGCAGTGGATCCAGCATATGAAATCCATGCCCACCCAATCATGTGTTCTGCAATGTCACATTGACATTGCATAGCTAGAGGGATGGATGTTTGTATTGGGGGATCTGCCTTGATTGCTTGTGTCAAGTATGTCTTGATGCCTTGACCACCCACCAGTGCTATCAACAAACTATATATTCATTAGTGTGTGCTTACATCTCCCATAATTTCAGCAATTTGGTTTGATGTTGAGCCCATGCATTCAGCTTGGTCTGTGTCACTAGCTGTGGGAATCACAGATGTGGCACCAGCAAGCTCCATGGGTGAAAATCCTGTTTAAAACCAGACAGTTTGTGGGTGATCCCAGGCAGAAGAGTTGGCAGAACTCACAGAGGCAAGTTTGCTGTGTGCAGTATGGTTCAAGTTGATTCTTGGTCACTCAAATATGGGTGTAGCTGGTCTTTGGAAATGGTAGGTTCTTAATGTGGTTCACTTCCAGGACTTTATTAAATGGTCATGTGATGATTATTTTCTTTAATGTTAAAATTTATCAATCATGTGACTATTTTTTTTAGTTTTTTATTTGGAATGTACTTCTATACACTATGTGAACACAAGTTGAAATGCTGTCATGATGTGACTGAATACCTTAACAAAACAATATATTTTGTACATCGATTTACAGTAATACAGATCAATTATATTTACTGTACTACTTGAGGCAGGCAAGGTAGATAAGTTCATACAACAGGACAAGCAAAGTGAAAACCTACCTGAATCAACACATTACCTAGACCCACACCAATAACAGGCTCATGGATGCCCAGTCGGAACAGTGGGAGGCTGGTGCGCACCACAATTCCAGCCACTTGGGGAGAGGTTCAAATCACATTAGACATTTGAATCATTCAGTGGTGTGTGGTTGTGCGCCACTGGTAGGCTGGTGGAGAGTGGTGCCAAAAACGTAAGACTGAGCTTGAACAGCCCAAAGGTATGCTCAGTTGGTCAAGCGGCATCCTTGATGGCACCTTCAGGCACACTGGGTGATGGTGTGGAGCAAGAGAGGCCACTAGGGCATAGGGGGGTTGAGCATGTCCAGGTGTGCAATAGCAGCACTGCACAGTCCTAGGTAAGTGTCTTGTCCAGTGCCCATGTTGCTAACAGATTGTCATGGTCTCTCCCCCTGCAGGCAAGAACTCAGCAGTCAAGCAATGCGACACCAAGTTGGCATCCTTGATGACACCTTCAGGTGTGCTAGGCAATGGTGTGGAGCAAGGGAGGCGACTGGGGTGGCATTAGGACAGTCAAGGGCACGTGGGTGTGTGATAGCAGTTCTGTATGGTCCTAGGTAAGCCAATTCAAGCTGTAAACAACTGTGTAAGGGCTGTGAGTCGTCCATAACATGCTGCATTGTGTGTGGCAAGCATGGTCCTGAGGCAGGGAAGGCATGCAAAGGACCAGTGGGTGATGTGGGCACTGGCGTGGGCATTATTTGAGTGACCCACTCTGAGCCTGTGAGCCAGAGGGTGTGGTTGCATAGGTGACCCATGACAACAGTGGTGTTAACAACTGGTGAGCCCCACGGTGGAGCAACTCCAACAGCAAGGGAATGTGGTTGAGGCACCAGGCTTGCAGCAGTGCCAACAGAGGGGGAATGGGCTTGTGGTGAGCACAGCAGACAATGATGTAGCATTGTAGTGTACTTTGTAAATTAGACACAATGCATATGTGATGCCAGAGTGACATACAATGTTGCTGTTTTAAATATATGAGAACAAGAATCAGTTGATCCCCTGTTCAACCCCTTCCCTGGACACAGAATTTGAAATTCAAGCAATTGAAACCAAACCACCACACACCCTGGATTTCAACCTGAATTTCAAATTCAGGATGTCACACACACTTGAACAGGATTTTGTACCAGATTATGAACCAGAGGATGAGCTGTTTGAGGAAGAGACAAGCCCCCAATTTCAGGTCAGTGTTTGGATTATCCATTGCCCCAAACCAGTAATATTTGAAAATTCAATGCAGGTCCAGACCAAAATAGCTGGGCATCCAAACCCTAAACTCCAGTGATCAGCTACTCTAAACAATTATGTTTGTTGTTTTACATCACCACACCTTGCAACTCAGGCTAATATTTGGCATTCAGATAGCTCAGCATATAGTCCTGCCACCTGTTCAACCTCAGGCATCAGGCACACACCCCTCTAACATCTCATGCACAGATGAACAGCAAGACCCTAACCCACCTGTATTATGAGACCATCTCAGTCACATGTTCCCAAACACACACAAGCGAGATCGTCAGCGCATAGAGGCTCAGAACAATTGCATTGGGCATGCACTTGTCTGCTTTGCTGGCCCTTTCTGTTTCTTTAACCTGGTGCACGTCACCTGGTTGAATGACCAGCCACTCTCTGGTCCACATATTGGGGCAATTGAGCACATGTACAGCAACGATTTGAAGCATGATTGGATGCACCCACTAATGGTTCAAGTTCAGGTGGAGGACCTTCCCCAGGATCAGAAGGAACACATGGCCAAGGTGGACCCAAAGTCTGCTGAAAGTGTGGAGGCTAAGGTTCTCAAGCTCAATGCACGTAACAACAGTTTGGAGGAACTCTCGTATGAAGTCTAGTCCAGTTTTGCAGGCAATGGGGGGCACTGCTGGATGACCAGACATGGGCAGTCAAGAGGGCTGAGTTGGAGTCCTGGATGCACTCTGCCCCTCCAGTAACCTTATTACAGGGTGTGCACCTGTGTGCAGCTGCCCATGCAGCAGTTTGCTGGCCGTGCAAATACCCTCTGTGGTGAAATGAGGGAGCACAAGCAGAATGGAGAGACACAGAACAATCTCAAGCTGCTAAAGAGGAGCTGAATGGAGTGATTGAGCATGCCATGTTTCTGGTATCAGTGTATCCCAGTAAGTGTGACTTTTTATAGAGTTATACTTGTGTTGACCCCAATGATACACACAGAAAATCTCCCCCTGGAGTATGCCCAACTTCAATCAGAAAATGAGGACCCCTATCCCACCAGTGCCCAACATTTGGGGAGGAATGCTCCCAATTACACACTGATGCACTCTGCCTGAGTAAAAATGGCACCCAATGCTTCACATACCAGGACATGCAGAAGATCTGAGGGATTGTGGTTTCACGCCAAAAAAACCTCGCCACATACAGTGATGCTGGGAAGCAGGTGATCAACCATCCACTTCTGCTTCAAATGGCATGTCAGAACCCAGTGATAATCCCAGTCTGGTCACAGCATTTGATGGGGGCATCTGAGGTCCTGGTCAAGGATGGGATGGGAATAGTTGTGGCACACTGCTGGTTATCTTTAAACTTACTCTACAAAGTAAGCAAGCTCCCAAGGTTTTATTGATGAAATTAACTGATGGGAGTCTGGTTGTTAGAATGCAAATCATTCAATGGGCTAAAGCTTCAGATGCTCAAAAATTATTTCAGGATGACTCCAATCCCACCTCTTGGTTACAAGATGGCACAGTCACTCTGGCAAGAGGCACCACAAGTCTCAAGGACCACCATACTCCACCCTCCTTTATTCACTCCCTGGACATCAAATGCAAGTACATGGAATTGTGGTGCCTGAGAATACCACCAGTCTTGGTGGCTCTGTTTCACCAATCACAGGCTATCAATTGGCGTGATGATCAAGTCATCTCTGCAAGCTGACAGGTCATTTGGGAGCTTGGTGACTGGATAACCTGGGTTCAGCCTGAGTGGTGCCAAAATTTTGGGAATGCATTGTGTGTCTATGCAGCCATGCCAACTTCAGACCCTGATCAGCCATTTCCAGGCTTTTGTCCTGAAGCCTCTCTCCCCTCAGGCTCATTGTTCAAAGCCCTGGGGAATCACTACCACTGGATGTCCAACATGATTGTCTTGGATTTGGTGAGTTTGGACTATTTATGATATTGACATATTACTCATGGATGTGTCTGGGCCTCAGATTGGGCTGTCAATGCTGCCTGCCTATGTGATGTGGCATGCCAATGCTGCCTCTGTCCCAGAATCAGCTGATGGCACCAGCATGGAGGCTACTCATCAGGTGGTTTATTGGGCATTATTACAAGTCTCAGAAACCACTTCTGTGGCCTCATGCCTGATCAAGGGAAGTGATATTTTGGAATGTTCATTCATGCATTGACTAACCTTTCACACAGGCTATTCACTATTTGGCACAGCTGGAACTAAATAATCACTTTTCTGAACTGGATGCCATTATCCCTCGCTGCCTTGGAATCTCCGAGGAGTCATTGGATGGTCTTCCAGATCACATGAAAACTATCAAGGAGAAGCTGGGACTTGGTCCTAAATTGGCAGGCACCTTTCAAGGCAAAACAGCTAGATTGGGTCTGTGAACAGATTGACCATAGCTCGTGGGTTGCAACTGCACTTGGACAGTGTGAGCAGGTTTATACCAGCGAGCACAGGGCACTACTGGCTTGGATGAATAAACAGGGGTGCCAGTCTGCCACTTAAATGGACCTCATGGTCTCCAAGGCTCCAAATCCGCTTCAGCTTATGCCAGAATACTGGGCGGGCAGAGATGTTACCAAGTTACTCTCTGCCTATTCTGGAAGGCATGCAGCAGACAATGCCTCGGACCAGGTGATCAATATTGGACTGTATTCGCAGTTCCTGCTCCAAAAGGTTGCTCTCACAGCTTTTCGCACCAGTGCATCAGCTAGGGCCTTGCTCATCTTGGGCATGGTGGCAGCAACGACCATTGTTTGTACTTCAGCTCATGGAGCCCTTGGCCCCTGGGGTGGATATACAATACAGCCCCAAATGCCCCTACACCTGAACCTGAGGCGGCAGCACCACAATTGCCTACTGCATCTGCATCTGGTTCAGGGACTGAGCCCAGCCCCAACTCAACTTCTGGTCCAATCCTTACTGCTTGTTCTGGTGCTGGTGCTGGTGCCAGTCTGGGCTTGGGCTCATTTCTGGGGTCTTCAGCAAGAACCTGGCCAAACAAGAAAGGCCCCTCTGTCACTCTTTTCTTCACCTGGCACCTCTGAAGTTCATGTGACAACAAGGATGGCTGGGAAAACTGCATGTCCAGCAGAAGGTCCAATGGTCATACCACAAGCCAATGATCCCCAAAATGACGACCTAGTTGATAGTGACCTGGAGGCGATAGATGGTTGGATGAAGATGAGGAAGATGATGATAAGGAACAAGATGCCCTGGGTGCAGTCAATTCAGGGGTCCCAGAAACGTTTTGGCACCATTGACAAACCCAAGTCCCTGACACCATTCCAACAGTGCTGCATGGGGTCCAATTCCCACATGTCCCAACCGTGGACTGGCTGCCCAACTTCATCCACAATATCATTGCAACCCAATTAGCAACGAACATTTTCCCCACTAGCTCCTGCCCAGCAGACATATCTGATTGTGCCTGCCTCCTCAGTGTACAATATGTGCATACCCAGTATGCACTTTGCTGCAACTGGTGCATCAGGAATAAGCACATGGTTATAGAAAGTGATAGCATTGTGGTGACATGTAGGCTTGTGTCCTTTTCCTGATGCTGCCCATCCTGTTCTTATATGTTGCCATTCGACGTACCCAGTATGTATACAGATTTGGTAGTGATCTGCAGCAGCAGCAGCTGGAATTCTCATCATCCCAGCTCCATGTGTGTACCCAGAACATGCTTTTTCCCACTGCTCCCATCCCATGGTGCTCAGTTTGCTGGGACTGATGAAAGAATGCCACGGCAGTGGCAGTGCCACAAATGTCTATGTCTGCCATCAACGCTGCAACAGCATACCCAGTATGCCTTGTTTCCCCAGATGTTTCTCGACATGAGTGCTTCCCAAACATATGTCTGCCCGACTGCTCCAGTCCCCCACCCTTCTGTCCGTTTTCTCTAGCTCACCTACTGGCCCACACTGCTGTCAATTTTTGAATGCACCCTACTAACCTCTTAATAACAATGTGGGTGAGGTTCTCTGCATCCAAGTACTCTGACAACTGATAGTTGAAACTGAACTCTTTAGGATCGAATCTGTTTCCTTTGGATGCACCCTTGTGTGCTTTCACTTTCTGCGCTCCAGTGAGTCTCATGCAGTCGATAAACTACCTTGCCACTTACCACTTTTTTCTGTGTATTTTGGCGTCCCGTGACCTTTGCATTACTGCACTCACTCCTCCACCCACCCCTCCTTCAGTTTCTTCCAAAACATACTCCTATTCCAAAGGCCTCCAACGCTAACACCTCCCAGAATCAATTGTATGGTAGGCTCTAGAGGCAGTCACAGTACGTCCCATCCACATGCTATTCCTCAGCAATGGCTTCGTAAAACTGGCTACCCCATGCCATATTGATGGGGAGAAGCAGGGTTCGGCACTGACACAGGGAATTTTCACTGCTCACAGGGATGTAAAAACTTTGTTTACCTGTGGCTGGGGCACCAAGGTCAGTATTTGTTGAATATATGCGAGATTGAACTCACTGAAACTGCGCATTTGTAGAGTTTTCAGTCTCAGTATCTGGAGCACAATTTTACTGAGGGAAATAATTTACATACAGTATACACAACATGTCACCACAATATGGTGATGGTTATGTAAGTATCATATATAAGTAATACATTCGTGCCATGCTTGGTGCCTGCTGAGCGATGACATTGAACTGTTTTTCGAGGCTGTAACATCTTAGGATTTGATGTACATCAAGCGCATTATTTCATGTCGAAAGTGTTGTATATCATACCTCGAAGAACCCTGATGCAGGAATGCATGTCTGGGCATATTAAGCAGTTTGGGTGGGCACCCGCCTTCACCATCTGCCACTATGCCACAAGTAGAGCTCAAGCTCAAGTCTGGGTTCTCCTTTGGGAGCCCATGGTTGAGGACCTAGTTGTGTGTCAACCGGTATATTCTTGACATCACATCATTGTGCTGGAAAGGAGCTCGGTCGAATACGCCAGTGTGGTAGGACATTCATGTCAACAGCAGGGCTGAAACCATATGCAGTATTCAGCTCCAATGAGAAGGCCCCCAGTCATACCGTTGAATTCGAATCAGCTGTGTCTGCGGGGTGATGGGTCCTAAGATTAATAGAGCTTCGGTCTTGCCAGAAAAACTTCACATCAATCTGACCATCTACCCGCCTGTGAGTCGTTTCTTTGATATTCTCTCGTGAGGACAATTACATGGTTTGCTGCGTAGGTTGACATTGTTCTCGAATCTCCCAACCCGTCGTTTGTCTCCCTAAACATAGTGTCATCGCACAGCAGCTTTCGGCTGTTGTCAGGCGTTAGCCCATCACTTCAGTCATCAACTACGAAGACGATTTAGGACATTACGCAGGCGATGAATCAATAGCCTCGACAATCATCCGGGCAATGCGTTTGGTGGCTGGTGCCAGAGGTATGGGGCTCGACACAACTGCCATTCTGGGCCATGAATGTGGAACCAATTCGGAGACAGAAGACCCGCCAACAGGTAGCAAGTCCCCCCTTGTTTTGTCCGATATACCCTCCAAGTGTCCTCCAGAGTTCACCAACCCTAAGCACTGTACCTTGACCCACTGCCGCTCGTGCCAGCAGGGAATGCATTAGTGAGGGCAACATGTGGTGAAAAAAGCGTGACTCTACATATGGTTCGAAGGTTTTGATAAAAGAAGCAGACAAGCTAGCTGGGAGGGTCAAGGGGATAGCACTCTGGACGTTGGTGCTCTCCATGCTGCTATGCAAAGTTAATGATTGTTTGACAGAAATAGGATATACTCACCGTCTGTTGAGGTCAAGCCCTCAACACGTCCTTGTCCTCACTCGCCTCACCCTCCTTCTCACCCTCTCGCCCTCCCCCTCTTCGGTAAGCACAGGCCTGATGTTGTCTTTGCCACCAGGCTGATTCAAGTGTTTGCGCCCGCGTCTTAACCCTTGTCCTTCTTGCCAGCGGGTTTGTTGTTGGACTTGGTGGTGGGGCACAGCTTTGGGAGTGGGACTTCGGCAACATCATTGTGGCTGTCGTTAACGTTCTGATTAGGAGCTGCGTTGGGTAATGTATTAGTAAACTTAATGCTTATTATAACGTAGTTGCTTGCTTTTCTTTGCGCATGCTTTGTTTAAAATGAGCTGGTGCTCATTGCAAGCTATCATGAAGGAGCACTCATGAGTGTGTGTGTGATGTGGCGCTCACAAGCACCCATGAGCATCAGTCAAGTACTTGTGAGTGCTCGCGAACCCTCAGGGGACCGGGTTGTCGAATTGCAAGCACTCGGAAGCACCAGCACCGTTGACCTAGGGCCTACGGATTGTGCGACAGGGAGAATCTGGGTGTATCTCGAGGAAGAGAAATAGGTGGTCTCACCAGCTTTTCTGCACCTTGCATTTTTTGAACATGAGATTATACACCTGCTAAACTGACGCTACCAAATCTGCAGCTTGTATGTGGTTTATCTGGATGAGAACTATAAATTCATTGGTCAACCCAGGCGATGGATCAGTACTTACTAAATACCTGGTTCTTCCCCACCTTTGACACTTTAGCACTGATCATTCAACTTGTTTTGGCACTGACCTGTTCGAGCCCAACATGCTCCTCTCAAAAACTCCACCTTGTGTGCATGTGTTGCCCTTGGGGCCAGGGGGCTTTCAGGAGGGGGGTGGCGCCTTGGAGGACAGCAGCAAGGCTTGCTGGCAGAGGTTTTGATTGCCAGAGCAATCTGTCATCATGGCGCTGGGCTCGGTCTTGTCCACACTAGGCATTGCTAACACACTTCAGCACATGTCAAATTAGTTAATAGGTCTGTCGTAATGACCTTAACAGCGCATTGCTTGTCCCATGGCATGAGAGGTGGTGTGATGGACGGAAAGCGAGAATGGTCATGTGGTGGAGGTCAGGATGTAGTGTTATAACGTAATGGTAGGGTGTATGTGACAGTGAAAAACTGACTTTGGTAGACAAGAGCTCGCAGGTTAGAACGTGAGCGTGATTGCAGTGCTGAGCACTTGGACAATTTTGCATCTTATATGCATCCATTTAATCAATGTTCCGGGGGCGTCCCTCTGTCACAGCACTGCATGTTCAAGTGCACATTTATTCATTAATTTTATTTCACAGAGCCAATCATTGGAATGTGTTTGGTGAAGGATGTAACTAACATGACAAGTCAATAAAATGATGTGCACCATGAGAGGGTACATCAGGAGGAGTTAGAAGGTGTCAGATGTAACAAGAAACAACAAGCAATATGAGAGAGCTGCGTTCAGGCAATTGTTACACACGAACGAAAGCAATTGTTATAATACTTCCCTGGGCAGCTGAGGCTGAGGAGTGGGGCTGACAACCCGGAAAAGAGCTTCGGCTCCATGCCATCTTTGTTGGCAGCAGCCGGACTTGTTGTAGGCACAATTGCTCAGCCTTGGCTTGCTCCAGCCAACAAGACGGGGCCTCGTGAATGAAGAGGCCATCGATGAGGTCCTTGCAGGTGCAGCCATGAGGGCCATCAAGGGGAATTGGGAGTCGAGACCGGTTGGGTGTGGAAAAGAAGCAACATGGAGCGAGCATCAAGCAGGGTGTTACATCTCTAGCATCAGCTTCAACAGGGCCCAGAAGATCTGAACCCTGGCTGTACATAGTGTCAGTACTATAAAATAAAGCTTGTGAGGGTGCTTACTGTGCTATACCCTGGAATGCATGAGTCAGACTCATGAGAGCGGGAGAAGAGGTGTCATCAGAAGACGAGGGACAAGCTAGGTGTTGCAGGACACTGTCAATCTCTTCCTTGTTCCCAATGCGGAGAACGATAAGCATGGGTCATTGGATGGAGAGAGGTACCAGGGTTCCTCGGCGATTAGAGGCGGTCTCCAGCCTGGTTGGCACCTAGCATAGCCTCCCACTCGGCCAGGTGCGCGACGGGTTGTTCATCGAGATCGTGCCGGCATGCAGCCAACGTCTCGCGGCGAGGCATCTGATCAGGATCTTCCAGGGGATAACAGTTCTCCGAGCGCAGCGCAGTGTACACCCACTTGTTTGCCCACCAGGGCTGATGTCGGGGTCCCTCCATCGAGAGCGGTGGTCTAGCCTTTGGCCGTGAGCACAGCCCACGCTGCGAGGGCGATCAACCATAGGCGCTTGACCTGAGTATTGGCATTCTGGAAGATGTATTTGTGCGCGCTGTCGACACTGTGAACAACGATGCCAGGGAGCCTGACACCTGAACATGAAACCTAACATGCCTGTCCATTATTGATTACATGTCACATGATAGGACATGCCAGGTTTGTGTGTAGGGGCTAGGAACTACAAAACAGTGGTATGTTTTGTCAGAAACCATGTGTATGACTTCTCACAATGGGAACTAACCTATCAATCCAGACAAGGGTTGGAAAAGGTATTGAGAATGACAATATGGGAGAAAAACTGCAGCTTCATCAATGTTGCGGGCATTCGGGAAGGTCTTCTTGGGTGCAGGAATGGGGGTGACAATGGTAGAGTGTGAACTGTTCAAGATGATCAGAGGCCTCAGGGTTGACAGATAAGGCGTGGGAAGAGATCCACTGGAGCGAGTAGTGAGGAAGATGGGTTCAGAATGACATTGGAAGGTAAAGCATGGTGGTGTGAAGACCTGTGCACAATATACATCCTGCAGGACATGGAAATAAAGACATTAGAGTACAACTGGACAAATTGTTGTTGGTCATCAAAAACATGCTTGGTGCAGTTAAAGGCTGGCTACATTCGATTAGGTCAAGAACCTTGGATTGCAAGCCGGTTTTCAACGTGCCAACATGGCCTTTGGCTTGGGGTGCAGTGTTCCAGAGGTTCCGACCCTCACTTGCTGTGGACAAGTGCAACAATCTTAGCCTGTAGCCCAGGTGAGCAATGTAACCCAATCAGCCCATAAAGACATCTGGGACAAAACACGACTCACCATCAGGTCCCACCGCTGCACCATGGTCTTCTCCCCGCCACCTCGCCTTGGGGTCCACTCTTCACGCTCGAGCATGGTGGTTTCGTTGGCCGTGGTACTGCCGGCTGTGGTTTGCCTGACGTGAGCGTGTCAGACGAAGAGATGGGGGACATGTCCCGCCCTTGGTCCTCCCGAGCTCCTTCGCTGGCTCCTCCTGCTGCCGCCCCTGCTCCCGCCCCTGCTCCCGCTTGTGCTGCCGCTTGCGCTCCTGCTCGTGCTCCATCTCCCGCTCTCATCCCTGCTCCACGCGTTATCCAGCACATCCTCCTGGTTTGGCTGCACCCCGTCTCCTAGACCACCTGAGGAAAAGGAATCCGCACACAGTCCTCAAGACCTCTGAAGTCTTAGAGACCTCCAATGTCCAGGGAGAGGCCAACGTGCTTGTCCAAACAAGGGCACCCATTGCCCTTCAACACCAGCCCACTTCTGCCACCAGATGGGTGACCAATCTGAGCTACTCATTCAGCCAATCCGTTTCATTCGATGCCACTCCCCAGGGCACTTGTGGAGTGTTGTCAGCATCCTAACACTGTGGTCTTGGAGGGGGGATCCACTCTGGGCAGACTCATGTGTACCTGACTTTTAGTCCTTGGGTGTACAGCCGCGTCTCAAGCTCCCTGACCTCCTTGATCTCGATGGGGTGCAGATGAAGCAACCCCAGTGTGTCCTGCCCTGGCCGGTTCTTGAAGTGTGCAGATCGGCCTCCACATTCGTGTGTAGATGTTGAAGCCTCGGAGTTGTGCTCCATGTCTAGGGGTTCCCGACAGGTACTGAAGATGGTTGTCATGTTGAACATATGTAACTGAAGTATTGATCACATGCAACATCACATGCACACACACACACATGCGCATGCATGTGTGCACAACTCAGTGCTCGACTCACTCTCCTCTTCCACTGACGCATGCCGCGTCAGGGTAAACCGGGTCCGTTGGACAATGCAACGTCGCTAGAGCGTTGGGTGCCTGTTTTCAATTCAACATGAAGCGGCCATCCTTGGTTCTCCAGCAAGGTTCGGCAAAATTGCAAACAGGTCCTGGGTCTTTCGATAGCCAGTGAATCACCAGCTCCCCGTGCATACGCTAACTGGAGTTTGGCATCACGCAGTACCTGTCGCCCTTTGGTGTGGCTTAGTTCACAGGTGATGTCTAGTCGAAGACACTTGAACCTAATTGGGAGAAATTTATAATTGCAATACATAAGAGAATATAGTACAAGCAAAGCAGAAAAGGACTCCAGAATAACGAAGAGATCATGAACGCCTTTAACACATCGTCTCAGTCAAACGGAACAAGTCGATTCACTGAGGGCAGTTCGGCCCCCAGCCAACATGCACAGTAGTACCTGGAACACGGTCTGGTTAGACATGGCAGACATGCAACAGTCAGCGCTAAGCTTGTGCCTGGTTGTAATTATTTGGCGAGCTGCTCGATTCGTGTCTGGGGAATACAACCTGGTATCGTAAAGCGGAAGTTGCTCTCGAGGCGCAAGCTCTGCACGCTTGCCGGCTCCATCCACCAATCCCCCTGAGGTACTGCAGTGGGGATTTCGAGGGCGACGCTGGTTCGGTCAGCGCTCTCATCTTCATGAGTTCGTCAACGCCTGCGACGTGTTGCGGAATGGCCAGGGACCTGAAGCTGTGGTGCCGAACGGGGCAGCTTTCGACTAGCTTGCTTCGGCCATGGTGGTCGGGTAGGCACGTGTGGTGGAGCCTTACGTTCCTCAGTGCCAGTGGTAGAAGACTACTGAGATCATCCAGCCTGATTGCGGCGCCGCCCTCGAAGTCGAAAAGCATATCAGATGGCTGACGCCGCCTGGCTGCAAGCGCAGAAAATAGAGCATTGTTGTCAGCCAGGTCTGGGGTACATCCCATCGTTCGTTGGAGTGGTCCTAGCACACAGCGCGACTAAATGGCCCAGCGGCTGATGGTCCAAATAAGCCGGGCCACAGCCTTCTGTTGGACAAAACCAAGGTGCTTGAGCCACATGTTGGACGCTCACTTGAGATGTACTGTCTTGGACAACGGTGGGTAGCTGTTCAACAGTCAAATCTGGCAGCTCATGCCAAGCCTGAGCAGGGGTCATAAAGATTGTACTCCTGGGGGTAGGCTGGTACCACCTAGCCACCCACCACGATCGCTACCTGCACACCATGAAAGCTGCTGTATACACCGTGAACTGAAGTTCCGGTAAGTAGAAGCTCCCAACAGGCTGTTTCGGTTAAACTGACCCATCTCACAGCCAACCAATATGTGTCTAGAACCCAGGCAAGTGTCGCGCCTTCTCCTTCGTCAAACGGCCAGGTGTCATCATGCATCAAGCGGCCCGTCTGACAACTGCCGCCACAGCAGTGTAGTACAAGCCGTTGCCAGTCGATTCGGCTGGAAAGGTCCACGTGACTACCACTTCGATACTATGCACAGGAACATCATTGAACTGTGCTTCAGCTCACATCTGGCATGTGAGATGTTCGAGACAGTCGATGGATGAAGTTCAACACGAGTGGTGTGGATTGACACCCGCAAAGCCAGCCAAACTTGGGCCAGTACAGCCCGCAAGCTCAACACTGCTGGATCGAAAGCTAAGTGCCACCCCCGACCCCTGGTTCCGCCTGGCTCACCCCTTGAACCTTTCCACCCACAGAGACAAACAAGCGGGCCATTGGCATCGAGGACATACGACAGGTAGGGTAGGTATAGTCACGAGAGCTGATGCACATTGAAAGGGCCAACAGAGGCCAGGGCAGCTGTATCACAGTGTAGGTCACCAGGCGAGTGCCACCTGCTCAGCCCTTGGTTTTGTTCAGCTCACTCCTTGGTGTTTTGCACAGAAGCGGTGGAGTCAAAGGCCTTCGGAAAGCTCATCCGAACAACTTCTGCTGGCGCTTGATCCTGTTATATGTGCTTCCCAATGTGTGTCCGCTGCTTGGTCATGCCTAGGTCGTTGTGTGATCGTGAGCACCTGTCTTAGTTTACTGTTTATTTTCTACGTGTACCTGTGTTCTCTGCATCAACAGTGCCTGACATTTCGACCTGTATGCTCTTGGCGCCAAAAATATCACTTCGAACCCAATTATTTCGACTTTTTACGTCCTGCATTTCTTTCTTTCTCAATATCACTCCTCTCTTGCCAGTGTGGCTGTTCCTGATATGTATACATCTGTTATCTCATGCTTCTCTCCTTTGCTGCGCCAGCCAGACTTGTTTAGTGTGCACTATGTAAGAAAATGTGAAACTGGGCTTTGGACGCTGCCTCACACCCCAGACCAGAGGATGCCTCCAGCACGAGCATAGTACGGCCAGCAATTGCCAACAGCGTAAAGAAACCATGCATTGTGCGTATTTGGTCCTTCTTCAAGCAGCAGCGTGCACTTTGTCCAAGATATGTGTGGAACAACCCGGAGGGGGGGGGGGGACAACCATGTAAGGTGGTACCAGGTTTCAGCCATGAACGTGTGTCCACGCAATCTTCCTTCAACAGCACCAACCCCTACATAGAGTTGTTGGAACACTGAGCCGAAAACCTCACTCTCTTCGACAGGCAGCCTGCTGCTTCTTAGATCTCGCCGGTTATGGCTCTCCGCCTGTGCAGGCCTCACTCGAGCGAGCGGAGGATTGCTCCTCTGTCTTGCGGGCCTCCAGCGCCACCCTTGCGATCTGTAGACATATTGTCAGGAACAGTGTGGGGATGTAGAGCTGGCGACGAGTTTACCGTCAGCAGTGCTGCCAGAGGGCATTGTCAGGTCCACTCGCCTTGGAGAACTGTTCTACAAACAACCTAGTGTGGGCTTCTTCTGGGGCAGGATCACAATGAGCATGGTAGCAGAGCCTGATGCATCCAGGCTTATTCCGAAGCGATGAGTGTTTTTTAAGAAGGGTTTGCAGCCCCCACTGCCCACCCAATGGACAATTTCGCTCCTCATCGTACAAATTGACAGATTCTACTATGAGCCGCCTGCTAACACTTGACACTCAGGCATTGGATATGCTCAGTCACTCAGCTGCACATCAAAATGAGTCTCGTAACACGCGGCTGAGACTGCCAAAATCGTGCTTGGTCTAGCTGCTTTTCGGACTGCATACATGCAATGTGGACCTACTGAACTAAATCTGAGCCAATAAAATCCGCTGACTTTCCAGATTAATCGCTTGTCCCCACAAGCCATGTGTTTAGTGAGTGTTTACTTATCCTGAAAAAGTTGATGAAACTCATTCAGGGGGTGCCGACGTGGTCCTTGATCAGTTAGGTCAAGTGCAGGGTGGGACTCGCCAGTCTTATAGCACGTCGCGTGCTGCGCACCATCCAACAAATGGTGTAACAAATGCCACCCATTCATACATCTGGCACAGCCAGGGTGTAAGCAACGTGCCTGGCCTGTTGGTGCGTCAACTGGGCCAGGGTTTGCCGTAAGACCTGTTAGCAGTGAGAATCGACTCCCAGTGCACGGCACACCCGTTGATTCACGCTGTGATAGAATGGGTGGTGGATTTTTCCAATGCATTGATGACAAAACTGTGCTGACAGGTAGACGAAAAGCAGAAACCGAAACAAAGAAATGAATCGAAAACCGAAAAAGGGGGGTAGACAGGCAGGTGAGAACAGGTGGAAACAAAATAATGAAACCGAGGAAACCCAGAGGGTGCCAGACGGCTTCCAGGATCGACTGCCCGAGTACATACATGCAAAGTACACCCAGCTTACCATTTGGCAGGGACCTTATGCAAGAGTCTTCTGTTTCTGCGCAACGTGCCTTGCACAGCTGCCTGGAACGAAAACAGCGGAGGTAGGAGGCACCAGGACAGTGGTACTTGGTCCTGCTTCCCAAATCCAGCCTCCCTCCACGCCGATTCACGCAAAGTAAGAAATAAGAAGAAAACTAGGTACTCAGGACAAAAGGAAGTTTCACAGTGTAACCACCCACAGTCTGCGAACCATATACTTGGTAGGGACTGTTCCACAGGACTGTGCCACGCTGTCTTCCAGATTGTCGGCCCCCAGACCAGGAGCAGTTACGTAGATCTGGAAACGGTGAGCAGAGCCACTCACGATGGGGATTAATCGTTGACCACATGGGCCCTTGTTAAGGCCCAAATCGCTGTGAAGACCTCAACACACTGAGTGTTTTTGCCATGGGGAACCCCATGCAAATGAGACATTCTAGGCCAATGTTGCTGATATTAGATTCCAAGCACAGCCACATACCCTTGTTCTGGGGTTAAAAGGCAGCTTCGGCTATCTGGGTCAGGTATGTGAATCGTAGTAAAGGTCACTCCGTGTGCTTGTCTTAAAGTCAACACTGGGTGCAACCTCGACGAGGTATATCAGCAAAGGATTTAATCACACGTTCCGACTGATGGTTTAGCTAGCGCAAGGAAACCTGCATCAATTAATAGTCCAAGCAATATTTCCAGCCCCACTAGACAATGTCGAAAGACTTTTATTGACAAGGAGCAACGCAGCTAACTGACACGTAGTCATGCGATGAAGGATTGCAACCAAGAGTTCTGGTATTGCCATGGCTCTGTCGGAAGCAGAGTGAGTGCTTGCTGGCATTGTGGCAGAGTGTACGAAGGTGGTTGATGAAATGTAGTATGGAACATGTAGGCTATATTTGAGTGGATTTCCTCTTTCAGACTAGGTCTCTCTTCCTTGAGTGTTCACCCATGATTGAGCATTCACTCCCTTAATGGTGCCCAAACGAACTCTGCTGCCTGCCTCTGAAGGTGTCGTCAACTGTAGGACATACCAGCTTCTTGTTCAGCCTTGGGTGTTTGTTTTATCATGAACAATTTATTTTCGGTTGGCCAAAGCCAATGTGCTTAGGATTAACTCCTTTGCGATACTCACCATACACCTTGGACAGCTGGATCCTGGGGTTAGATTTCCTTGGCATTGGGCGCTGGATATACGTGCATCGTGCACGCTATGTACGTCTCCACCGCTGCTGGGCAGGTGCATGGAATTTGAGTGACAACACTGTTGAACAAATGTGCCATAACCGGACGTTGAGTCAGTGTGTAGGCGGAATATCTATAATCATCTTCTTTTGGGACATTTATATATCACATGACTTGAGAATCTTCTAGAACGATTAGTCAGATATATTTCATATCTGATTGCAAATTGTTGCGCTTCTTGAGGCTGTGTTATTCTGACTCATATGTACAGTCATGTTTGGTTTCATGTGGCTTGTATCATGTATATAAGGCGGGAGAGTTCAAAGAGTGGGAACTCAAGAACTCAACCTCTCGTCAATTGAGAGGATTATTCTTTTTACTTCTATTTTACTTCATGTGTGGACGCAACACTAGGTTGAGTTCTTGCGGTACGCCAGGTGACATCTTGCTGTTGCCACTGTGGGAAGTCTAGGGACTTAATCCAAGTGTCCAGGGTCTACTGGCTTCTCGGGCAGTCCCCACAGGACATTTGGCATGTCCTGTCAGAGAGTTAGTCTGATTGAATCCATTTCGGCCTACCTAATCGTGGGCCCAAAGGGGCTTTTGGACATCCTTGGACTTCTTTTAGCCCATCGGAGCGGCGTTCAGGACTGAATGAAGTTCTGGACTTCTCTTGGCCCCACCCTGGACTTTTCGACGTCCAATTTAGCCCCTTCAGGCTTGGCGTTTAGGACTTAATGAGGTCCTCGGTCCTCGTGACGTCCAGGCGGGCGCTCGGTCGCTTACATAATCTAGATCGGCAACCAAACGCCCACCCCACACCCACCCGCACCAATCTAACCGTGCGCTTGCAAAAATGTCCGACAATTTGACCCCCGAGAATGCACAAACGTGAGTGGAATTCAGTTCGAATTATGCGTAGTATTAATACTGTTTGTTAACTTTCACCCCTCCTTTCGTCCCTCTGTCCCTTCGTCCCTTCGTCCCTCCACCCCTTCGTCCCTCTGTCCATACATCTGCAGGTCCGCCCCTCCGCTCCATTTATCACCCCACCACACACCCTGGCCAGCCCCGCGCCCGTCGCCATCGCCCAGGACGGTGTCCCGCCCGTGGGACCCGCGAATCCGCCTCCTGCAGGGGGATTCGAGCAGGCCCCTCCGCCCGTCCTTGTGCAGCACAAACCAGCGGTTGATGACGGCCAGCCTCCCCTGGCGAGGTCCTTGTACGGACTCCAGGGCGTAGGTTTTGAAGGAAATGACGACACTTGAGCGCCAAGGTATGTTTCCGCATGCCGCTAGACAAGATATCTTGCTCACGAAATTGAGTAGCCGAGTTTCTGAATATCCGTACAACACCCGTTTGTAAAGTTTGTACGTCGTCAGAATATAATGAATCCCCAACGTGTCCAGGTGGCTGACAAAGCAGGCTGACCATCTGGCGCTTGAACGCGCCGATCCAAAGACGACACCACCAGTGAATAAGATATCGAGCGCCAGTCCGAGACACTGCTGGTGTATAGCTCACAGGTAGAACTGAAAAGCTGACAGGTCAGGCAGAGAGATTTGTTCAGGGGTGTAACCAGTGTGCTCTGTATCCTGTCGCAAGCTAGTACCTAGAGAGTTTGTATTCTCCACAAGAGGATTAGGCGTCTAGTGATGCCCAACAGCTTCTAAATGCGCAAATTAAGCAGTAGCAAGAGATCTGGGCTGCAAGTTAAGGAGACAAATATATAAGCTCCCGGGGGGGTAGATGTTGGAGTCAGACACTTAGCGTAGCTATTATTTTTGTTGCTGGTCCTAGGGATAAGGGCGGTGGTGGTGGTATCCTCGTGAGCCAAAGTTGGCTTGGCATGATGGGTATGGGATGGGTAAAGTGGTGAGCCTCGGTT